>CM017325.1:3237297-3322674 GCA_006937295.1 Carpinus fangiana | reverse complement strand
AGTCTCTTCAATTCCTTTTCAATGGCGAAAGTGTACCCTCAAGTACCAAGTTTTTCTCCCCACATGACTTCAAAGAGAGAATCGTTTACTGTGTGGATGAAATCTCTTGTTTATCAGACAAATGGCTGCACTGTTTACAACACAAATGGTGATATTGTTTATCGTGTCGACAACTACGACAAGAAAGGTAGCAATGAAGTTCATCTCATGGATCTCCGAGGCAAAGTTCTTTTTACTATACGACGGAAGGTATATTAATTGCTTAACTACTGGACTTTCAACCAATTTTCTCAGAAAAAAAAAAAGACTTAAACTTTGTTTTTGTAATTATTTTGCAGAAACTACTGACTTTTGGAGGGTGGGATGGATATAGATGCAGCGATTCTTATGTAAACGAAAAGAAGCCATGGTTTCAAGTTAAGAAGTGCTACAGAATGCTCAAGGGAGACTTAGGTTTTCAAGTTACTGTCGGCTGTGACAAGTACTGGATAGTTCGTTTGGCTGGAAAAACAGCATTTAGAATAGTGAATATTGATGGAGATATTGTTGCAGAGGTGAGTAGCTTTCTTAATTTGTATATATGACAATCGTGTCGCGGTTAGTTGTTGTTGTTCTTGTTTTGAAATTAAGGTTATGGGAATGAGATTAAAGGTTGGTTGTTGTTGTTCTTGTGTTGGATCGGTGGATGCAGGCAAAACCAAAGCAGTCATCTTCTGGGGTACTGTTGGGCGATGATGTTTTGGCTTTGGTGGTGGAGCCTCATATGGATCATTCCCTTATGATGGCTCTATTGATTGTCTATGGACTAATTCGGCGTAGAATGTGAAATGATTCAGTTTTGTGTAGCAAGGAAGGCACGGAAGAGCTGCAGCAACTATTTGACAATTATGTTAGTTAGTGGTTGTTATTTTAGTTAGTGGCTATTAGTTTGTTAACAGTTAGTTGGTTGCTATCATGTTTGTTACTTGCTGTTAGTTTGTTAACAATTAGTTAGTTGGTTAAGTGAGATATTGTATTATAAAGCTAGTAGTTAATTCTTTGTTGAGTTAGCTTTTGGATTGTTGTAAGTTTATTCTGAACTTGGAGGGGGAGCATCCTTGAAATGTTCATGGAGGTTAAGCAATCCTCGAAATTGCTTATTCAATAAGAATTCTTCTTTTCTTCTCTCTTTTCACTCTTTTTTACCTTCTTTCTTCTTGTTTTAAGCTCATTAACAGTACAATCATCATCAACACTATTACAAGTGGTATCAAAGCCCATTGATCCATTGAGTTTTTTTCTTTTCTTTTCTTTTCTTTTCTTCCTTTATTCATGAGAATGAGGTCAGCAATGGCAGAAGAACCTTAAATGATGGAGATGATGAGAGAAATGCATATTAATCTTGCATCCTTGGCTGCTGGTTTGATTGGTTTCAGGAAGGAAATGGATGAAATGAACCAGAAGGTAGACATCATCTCTAAACAGAAGGGTACAATGCATTAGGATGAAGAGAATGTTGGTGAGCCTCATGGTCAGCCAGCTCAATGGGGAAGGCAGTCGAGAGGGGGGTCATCAAGCTTTGGTGAAGGAATTTACACTAAAGGCTAGAGGTTGGAGTTTCCTTGCTTCAAAGGGGAAGATCCTGATTCTTGGTGCCATAGAGCAGACCAATTCTTTTGAATTGTATGATATTCCTGAAGGCCAGAGGCTAAGCATTATTGGTTTTCACATGGAGGGTAAGGCCTTGTCATGGTTTCAAGCTTTACGTAGTTCTAATAATCTTTATACTTGGAGTGAGTTTTTGATTGCTATTCAAGTGAAATTTGATCGAGGGTCTTATGATGATCCTATGGAGGCCTTGTCAAAGTTAAAACAAACTGGTTCTTTGGATGACTATAAGACTCAATTTGAAATCTTAGCAAATCGAGTCCATAGGTTGATTGATCCCCATAAATTGAGTAGTTTTTTTGGAAGGATTAAGGGATTATATAAGATTACTTGTTAGAATGTTTAACCCCAAAACCTTGAATAATGCTTACTCTTTAGCAAAGATTCAGGAGGAATGCCTTGCAATTAACATCACATTTGGAAAGTTAGTATGGTATTCTAGTAAAAATCAAGGAGTTGGGGGTGGAAACAATGCTGCTTTTATAAGGAGTGGGAATCCTTATGATAATAGAATGCAATATTCTCAACCTAAGCAGTATCAATGAGGGTTTGGAGGTAATGTTCAGCAAAAAGGCTCCACTCATGAGAATCCAAAGGCTTTTGTTTCTATTTAGAAAATTTCTTATGCTCAGATGAATGAGAGGAGGAAAAAGGGGTTGTGTTACTCTTGTGATGCAAAGTGGAGTAGAGGTCATGTTTGTGATGCTCCTAAGCTGTTTATGATTGAAGAAGATGAGGAGGATTCCATCACAGTGGGAGAAATAGTGGAAAAAGAAAAGGAAGATCCTAAAAAAAAAAATTTATGGACCAGAAACCAGAAATATCACTAAATGCCATCATAGAGACCCTTAATCCAAAGACTATGAGAATGATAGGAATTATCAAGGGTCAGCGGGTTATAATTCTCATTGATTCAGGGAGCACTCATAACTTTATGGATGAGCAGGTGGCCAAGTTGATTGGGTTAAAAAGCACAAGTAAGAACGTGATTAAGGTGAGAATTGCTAATGGTCAACAAATCAGTAGCCCTGGTAAATGTGAAGCTCTTTCTATTAAGGTGCAAAGGAATGTATTTCAGGTGAATTTGTATATTTTACCATTGGCTGGTTGTGATGTAGTTTTGGGAATTCAATGGTTGAGGTTGTTGGGTCCAATTATGTGAAACTTTGATGACCTTACCATGGTTTTTCAATGGGGTACAGGGAGATGTAGTTTAAAGGGATTGCAACAGGGTCCTAAATTGAGTTTGAAAAATGAAAGCTCATTTAAGTGGTTAAAGAAAGGGAATAAAGGAGTGGTGTTACAACTAATTGAGGCAGAGGATAGCTCAGGAGAAGAGCATAGTATAGCTGCAGTAGAGATGGTTCAAACAGGTCATAAACGGGTTGACCCGCCAACTTGTTTTGCCAAGCCTAATCATGACTCACATGCCAGAATCATCGGGCATCCTTCCTCTGGTGGTGTTTTATGGGCTTTTGTGGTTTTTTTTTTAAAAAAATATTTCCCCCTTTTTTTGTTTTCCTTTTATTATGTAGTCCTGACTTGTTGGGTTGAAAATTAGAATAATTTCCTGGCTTACGAGTCGAGGATGATGAGTTTCGACAGAAGGATGTTACTACCTGTGTATCAGATTGAATCTATTTGAAGCAGACCTATTTTTACAACTAAAAATTAGTAATAAGTTAGCAAATTTTGATGTCATAGATATGTCTTGAATATCAGATTGTTATATATGTATCTATGACTTGTAACCTTATAGTTTCAGCTATGATTTTTTAAGAACTTTTGATCTGTGGTGTAAGAGCTTTATGTTCGTTATCCTCCACCAATTAATGAGAATGTAATGATTTTTCCTTTTAAAAAAATAAAAGCGTACGTTTTAAAACACTAAACTGCTTGGTATAAACAACAGCCGTGACCTTAAAGGGTAACTCAATCGGCTGTGGACCATGCCTTGTAAAGTGGAGGTCACTAGTTTGAATCCCCCCTCCCATTCCCTTGTGTAGACATGTAAAAAAAAATTAAAAAAAAATAAAAAATAAAAAATAAAAAACCACTTTGGTTTTTGAGGCGGGGTGGCACTACAGAAATCAAAACATTCCATCATCAAGGACAACCAATCTTCGGATGTAAAAATCTCCATAACAAGTTGCGCGCGCGTGAGATCCATTTGCAGCCACAAGGGAGGCAAAGAACTACATGAAAGGTGGCGCGGAGAGGTGGAGTGGTTGGAGAAGGTGGAGGAGTGGCAAATTGCAGGGGAGACAAGTAGAAGAAGAAAAATATGGTTTGAAAAAACCGAGATATGGTCTTCAAGTGGACGATGTAACAGTTGAGGAATTTAATAGAATGACTAAGAATGTTTTAGTATAAATTTTGGTCTTAAGTTAAATTAAATATATTAAGAAAATATATTTGATGTCTAATTTAATATTCTCAATCTGAATTGAGAAGTAGATAGTTAAAACTAACTCTGATTTCCATTATGAAATATTTGGCATTCAAGATTTACCAAGTTAGTTGCCCAAGAGTTAGTATTAGTGTGATAAATAATTTAATAAGTTTGATTGGTTTAATGAGAAATATATACATGGACGTGAGCCTAGAACATTCAAGTGAATGTTCATCTAAGAAGTATTAATGTTGCATTAAAATAATAGTATAATTTTGTTTAAACTACAAGAAAACAGGGTTTTAGCGTCGACACTAAAGTCGACGCTAATACTAAGCTATTAGCATCGACGATTTAGTCGACACTAATAGTTGTACCAAAATATGAGTATTAGCGTCCACTCAAGAGTCGACGCTAATAAGTCGATGCTAATACACAGGCGGGAACTAAATCATAGGCGGGAAAATTATTAGGGTCAACTTAATTAATGTCGACGCTGATAGTCGATTATCAGCGTCCACTTCTAATAGTCATACAAAATAATAATAATAAAAAAATTTTTAAAAAAAAAACTGCAACTATCAACGTCCACTAAAAGTGGATGCTAATAGTCATACATAATAAAAAATAATAATAAAAAAAAAGATTATTAGCGTCCAAAAGAAGTGGACACTAATAGTAATATATAATAAAATAAAATTGAAACTATTAGCGTCCACAAAAAGTGAACGCTAATAGTCTTAACAAGAAATAAAAAAATAAAACAAGAGGGGTATTAGCGTCGACCTAAGGTAGACGCTAATACCCCATTATCAGTGTCAACCTTCAACGTCGACATTGATAATGGGGTATTAGCGTCCACACAAAGTGGACGCTAATAGTCTTAACAAAAAATTTAAAAAATAAAACTAATGGGGTATTAGCTTTGACCTAAGGTGTCCGCCAATACCCCATTATTAGCGTCGACTTTCAACGTCGATGCTGATAATGGGGTATTAGCGTCCACACAAAGTGGACACTAATAGTCTTAACAAAAAATAAAATAAATAAAATAAAACTAAAGGGGTATTAGCATCCACTTTTTGTGGACGCTAATACTCTTAACAAAAAATAAAAAAATATAAAAAAAATTATTAATTTTTTTGGGAAAATTACTTGAAAATTCTAATTGACTCAAATTAACACCTATTCAGATTTTCTAGGTGTTTAACAAAATAATATTATGCGGAAATAAATCTGACCTAACAATTAATAAACAACCAAAAATATATAAAACAATAAACAATAAACAACATAGATATTTGGTTACGAAGAGGAAACCATTTAGAGAACTCTCTAAATGTAAAACCTCTCCGGGGCAGCCAAACCCAGGAAATCACTAACTCAGTAAAAGACTAAGGATTACAAAAAGTTCACACTTACAAAACCTTTGTAATTGACACTCTTGCATAAGACAAGCGACCCACTTGACTTCTACCGCAGTAGCCCTTTCCAGAACATCTGGCACAATTCTTTTACGTGATCTCCTTTCACCGGAACTCCGGTTGACTTCACAACCTTAGATTTATCAAAGAAATAACTAAACTCTAAGAGATTCAATTTAACGCTCACCACATATGATCTCTCTTAGCACACCCTTCGACGAACTCTCTGGGGGTGAAAATTCGTACATCTCTCTTCTATAATGATGTATATATATCAGTACATCAAACCCTAGACCTAGGCCACTAAAAACACGTTTTTGTGCATAATAGGTACGGGGTGTCCGGACAGGTTAATTGGATGTCCGGACATGGACTTGCGGAGCAAAAATATGCTTCCTGAAATTCATGTCCGGACATGCTAGCACCATGTCCGGACATGGCCTGGAGTGGGGAGAAAACAGCATTCTGGAAATGCTGTCCAGCCTTCATCAACAGCTTCGATCGATGGGTGTTTGTGGTCCGATTGAGCTTAAATTTTGCAGGAACGTTCATGACACATGAATCTACATTATAACGGTGGAGATTTGATTCTGAACATTCTATATAAGTGTTTGAGCTTGTGTACAGTACTCTACATTTTGGAACTGAATTAAGCCAACACAAGAACTAACATTACTGTTCACCTCCTTGAAGTTGGCAGCGATTTTCAATTCGGCCACTAAAGTTTCAATTTTCTCAATTGACCCATCCCCCCAAAGTTTCAATTTCTTTCAATTCAGGCACTTTTGATTTTTTTTTCCAAAATGTCCTCAACAGTGATTCTGGCGAACCATCAACAGTGATTCCAGTGAAATCTGGCCGGATTTTGGCGAAACTTGAAAAACATTTTTTTTTCCTGATCTCTGCGAGCCTAAACTTGTCGGAAAACTCATCGAAGAAGAGTTTAGAGGCTGGGAGCATGGTGTCAGAGAAGAGCGTTCGCTGGATTTCATCGGATTTCGGCCACTTTTTCAGATTTCTTCGAAAACACTGTTTATGGTTCGCCAGAATCACTGTTGAGGGCATTTTGGAAAAAAGTGCCTGAATTGAAAGAAATTGAAACTTTGGGGGTTGATTGAGAAAATTGAAACTTTGGTGGCCGAATTGAAAATCGCTACCAACTTCAGGGGGGTGAACAGTAATTTTCCCTAATTTTTTAGAGGCTAACAAAAAAAAAAATTGATAGGCTTATATGATTTTTTAATGGGCAAGAATAATAATAATAATAAAAAAAAAACCATCGAGCTCAATTGAAAATAAATAATATATATCTAAAAATTAAAAAAATGGTATATATATATACACCATAAAAATAAAAAAAAATTACATCTAGTATATCGTATTCTTAACTAATTTATCAAGTTATATATATATATATATATATATATATATTCTGCTCAACCTTAATATAAAAAAACATCCTATTGTTTAGCAATGGCTTTTCTCTCAATACAAGGCCAACAAAGAGAAAGTGATGCTTTGATTAAATCATTGAATCATTTCTATTTGGGTCTAAAGTTTGTGCTTTTTGTTGAATTGTAAACATAATGGACATTTTTCTATTCACTTTTTTTACTTCTCGTTTTTTTTTTTTTTTGACATGTCCGCACAAGAGGGTGGAGAGGGATTCGAATTAGTGACATCCGCTCCATTAGGCGTGGTCTCAGTCGATTGAGTTACCTCTTGGGGACTACTTCTCACTTTTAGATTTTGTTTGTTTTCATTTAAAACATCAAAAACTTTTTCAGCTTTTTTTTTAAAAAAACAAACAAAATAAAAAAAACACTCTTCCAGAAGAGTAGTATGAAACATTACAACCAAAAAAGGAAAAAAAGAAAAAGTGGTTTATATTAAATGGCAAACTAAAGTGGTATTAGTGTCGACCCAAAGTGGACGCTAATATCTCATTATCAATGTCCACTTTGAAAGTTGATACTAATAATGGGGTATTAGCGTCCACTTAAAGTGGACGCTAATAGTCTTGTCAAAAAAAAAGTATAAAAAAAAAAAAAAATTGATAGGCTTATATGATTTTTTAATGGGCAAGAATTAAAAAAAAAAAAAAAATCAAGTTCAATTGAAAATAAATAATATATATCTAAAAATTAGAAAATGGTATATATATTAAAATAGAAAAAAAAAATAATTATAACCCAAAAATTTTCTTTATTTTTTCTATAGGACTTAATTTTAATAGACTAATATAAATTGTTAACAATTAAAAAAAAAAAAAAAGTAATACTTAAACTATCAGCATCAATCTCTACAGGTTGACGCTGATAGTCTAACTATGAACGTCGACTAAACTGAGTCATATTAGCCCCGATAATATGTCATTATTTCTTTTATACAAATTATTGAATATTCGATCAATTGTGATAGGATCAAACATTCAATCAAACATCCGATCGATCCTAATGAATTAGTTTGATTGACTGTGATATGATCAAATGATGGATTGATCATTCGATCGATCTTATTGAATTAGTTCGATTAATCGTGATATGATCAAATGATCGATCGATCATCCGATCTATCCTAGCGAATTAGTTCGATTGATCGTGATAGGATCAAACGTTCAATCAAACATCCGATGAGTCCTAATGAATTTGTTCGATTGACTGTGATATGATCAAATGATTGATCGATCCTAGTGAATTAGTTCGATTGATCGTGATAAGATCAAACGTTCAATCAGACATCCGATCGATCCTAATGAATTAGTTCGATTGATTGTGATAGGATCAAATGATCAATCAATCATCCGATTGATCCTAATGAATTAGTTCGATTGACTGTAATAGGATCAAATGGTCGATCGATCATCCGATCGATCATAATGAATTAGTTTGATTGACTGTGATAGGATCAAATGGTCAATTGATCATCCGATAGATCCTAATGAACTAGTTCGATTAATCGTGATAGGATCAAACGTTCAATCAAACATTTGATTGATCCTAATGAATTAGTTTGATTGACTGTGATAGGATCAAATGGTCGATTGATCATTCGATCGATCCTAATGAATTAGTTTGATTGACTGTGATATGATCAAATGGTCGATCGATCCTAATAAATTAGTTCGATTGACTGTGCTAGGATCAAATGGTCAATCGATCATCCAATCTATCCTAATGAATTAGTTCAATTGACTGTGATAGGATCAAATGGTTGATTAATCATCCGATCAATTATAATGAATTAGTTTGATTGACTGTGATATGATCAAATGATTGATCGATCATCCGATCGATCCTAGTGAATTAGTCTATTGATCATGATAGGATCAAGCGTTCAATCAAACATCCGATCAATCTTAATGAATTAGTTCGATTGATCGTGATAGGATCAAACGTTCAATTAAACATCCGATTGATCCTAATGAATTAGTTCGATTGACTGTTGCATCATATGTATGTGCATTAACCAGTGGTCAACCAAAAAGTTAGCGTACGTATGGGTGGTTCCCTAGGCATATGTCTGGTCAGAAAGTCCAAAGTTCCCAAATGCCCTTCCAACTATTTGTAATGACTCAAAGCCCAAATTAGCCATTTACCTAAGCTACTTAAGTTTAGTTAATTATTTGGGTCACTACACATAAATCTTAAACCTAATTATACTACGAAACAAACTTCGAATTGTCATTCTACGGAGCCCATCTGAACAGCACTTAAGTCCGTCCAAACAGCCATGTACACAAAACGTGAAAAATATTAAAAGCTATGGAGCTCATCCGGACGGATACCACATAAACACTAAAAAAAAAGGTACTCGTCCAGACATAGATTCAGACTGTCCGTCTGGGCTACCCCATAAAACCTAAAAAGAAGCATATAACATTATTAACATAGCTTGTCCAGACAGGCTACGAACGAGGACTCCAAACGAGGCTCTCGGGTTGAATCCCGTCCAGAAGGGTTGAAGACGAGCGTGCAGACGAGGCTTACTAATCTACATCACTTTCTTCATTTGGTTCTTAAAACAAGTTTGTGATTGGTCGTTGCCTTAACTTGCAAATAACATGCGCGCATGTTAAAGTTTATCTGAGAACTCTACATTTTTTTTTTCCTAATTAAAAAGGTTGGAAGGGGAGGCCAATTGTACTTATCCAACTTGGGCGTGACGATAGTAGCACTAACCCACGGGGCGCCACTCAGGAGAGACCTAGACGGTGGGAACCGCAGGTGCTCCCTCAAGACCGACTGAGCTATAGCTTAACACCCGTCCCACCAGGGCATCAATGGGACTCAAGGTGGCTAATACTAATAGGCTAAGGAATTCCCATTGCGGGAGTCAAACCTATGCCCAACCTCATGGGGATTCCCTTGAAAACTCTTCTACTACATTAGAGATGTAGTTTTGCAAAGAACATAACTTGTCTATAACTAGACAATCAAATACTATATATTAAATCATCAATTATCATAAAAATTTAAGCTGGCATTTGCATCATATAGGAAAAACAAATTCTTAGATGATATTAATTATGAAAAAATATTAAGATCAACTATGAGAATTTGTACTTTCCCAATACTTATCTTCCCACTTCTCCACTTGCCTTATTAGATTGACATTCCTCTTATAAATATTTCCAAGAATTTCGGGTTCATGATGAGGAATGATGCATGGGCTTGTCGAAGAAGGTTCCTTTACTAAGGATTCCATCATGAACTTCTTCGCAGTTCCCTTTGCAGTACAGGCCATGGACTGGGAGCACACCTCCACTGCTCCTTTGGGAACTTGAGGTTCAAAATTCAAGAGACTAGCATATTCAGTTAACAAGTGGAACATGTAGTCATACACATAATCCATCTTTACCTCTTGTTGAATGAAGTCACTTGTTGCTTTTCCCATAGATTGTGCCTACATATACATATATTCCATCCAGCTTTAGAGATATATTGGCTAAGAATTAATGCAGAGGAGAAAAGGAAAAGGACAAACAACAATTATCCTTTGAGTCTACCATACAGTTTTGCAATGTTCCTTCAATTTTTTTTAATTTGGTTAAGAGTAAGGTTACTCTTCACACCCATTTTATATACATTGAAGTGACTGTTTTAAATGTGTGATTTTTTTTTTTAAAGTGACAAATATGGAAAGCTGCTTAAAATACTTCGCATTAGCCAGTGCAAAATGAGTGTAAAGAGTAGCATTACTCTTTGGTTAATATACCTTTGATGAATGTTTGGGTGTGCGTTTAAGGAACATAAAAGTGTGTTTGACACTCAAAAAGTTCGTTTGAAGAAAAAAAATACCTATTTGGTAAAAAAAGAAAATTAACCGTGTTTTTTCGGGTCAAAAAAGTCAAAATGATAAAAACACACTTTTAGCAAAAGCTTCATTCTTTGAAGCTTTTGCCAAAAAATCGTTTTTTGACTTAAAAGCTTTATTTCTCAAACACAATCCCAAACATGCTCTTATTCATTCATCATTCCAAAAAAGAAAGCGAAAATTAAAAAAGCAACATTTTGATCTATTTTGAATTTCTTTTAACCTTTTTTTAAAAAAAAAATAAATAAATAAAATTATACTAGGCATTTTTGTTATTTTGGGTTAGAACAGAAACATTACAAACCCTAATAGTAGATAGGTAAATTGAGAAGTTTAAATGTAATTTTCCAAATAAAAAATTGTATGTGTTAGCTAGAGAGGCTCACTTTTTGTTTGTGATTGTTTCCCCAATCTACAGCAAATTTGATGGATTTGCACTTGTCGTCGTTCCTTATTGGCCAGTAGTGATGCAAAGGCTGTAGACCTCTTGTGAAGAAATCATAGAACATCGGTTTTACGAGTAGTGTGGCAGAATCACAGGCTAGAATGTATTTCTCGCTCACAGACCATGCATATCCTTCAATATAGATCTTGAATCTATGTGGGTTATGAAAGAATACAAAGAACAATTTATAAGATTAATTAGATTTACTAATTAAACATTTGTTCAATAGGCAGTATGAGTACCATATATACCTGTGTGTGCATTGGTTTGCAAGACCTGATGTCTTATATCCAATCTGAGACTCAAGAGTCCAGTTCTGAAAAATTATACCCATTTGTTAATGCACATGTCCATAAGATTGAGATCCTCTATCACTGGGGTTGCATGCAATTCGGACATCCCATAGATACGAGCTAGGCCTGCGAGGCTCATATATCGTGGGCAATAGGCCCCGCTGTCTGCTCGAATTGCATGAAATTTGAACGCTCCGACTGTAGAGGATTCTCATCGGAGGTCGATAATTGATTCAGATCCTCTATAATTGGGGTTGCATGCAATTCAGACATCCCATTGATAAGAGGCCTTTTCTCTTTGGAGTACTCGAATTGCATGAAATTCGGACACACCGATTGTAGAGGATCCTCATCGGAGGTGGATATTGCCAAACTAACGAAAAATTCCTGAATTACCTGAGTATATAAGCGAGCATTCCAGTCGTGTGTGTCAGAGAGATTGCATTTAAGGAGGTCTCTCCTGGTTTCAGCTACATAAGGGTTTCCTTTCCAGTAGGCATATGGTTCCCTTTCGATCCATTTGCTCCTGCTGTTTCCTTCTCTAATTTCATTCAGCAAACCTTCCCATGGTCTTATGTTTATCTCAGGCCTATGTGTATAAAGCCTCGTAAAGGAGTTTTTCAAGAAAACAATCAAAAAAAAATTTAATTTTTTTTCTCATGTCAAATAAAACACTTTTTCAAGAAAACAAATATCCTGTTTGAATTTCTTGAAATTCAAGCAAGGAATAGTGAGAGGGTGCGGGACTCGAAGTGTGTTCTATCATATAATTACTATATATTTACTATACATACCATTCTTACATCAAAACCATGAAAAATAGCACAAAAGATAAAAGATAAACGATAATCATTCTTTCAATCATCTTAAATCTACCATTAAATTTGTTTGAGACTCACATTAATATACAAATCTAACTGTTAATTCACAGAATTTATAAAAAGAGATAATTAAAAGATGGTAGTACCTAAGATAAACCATTGGCAACTTACCAACCCCAGAAGGACCAATCAGGGAAAACAAGATCACTTGTCGACGTATTACCACAGTACCGGAACAACGCTGGAGGACCCGTCGAGTTCCATTCAGTTGATCGAATAACCGGCCGGTCAAAGGTGTCGAACATCAGCTCCAAGTCGGGAACCCTACCAGGGTACCTTCTGATAAGCTGCAAAATCCCCCATATGGTAAACACGTCCCTTTCTATAAACTCCATGTACTCCTCAACATAAACCTTGCCGTTCACTATCACTAGCCGAAAATGTGCGTGTCTTTTGGCATTCTCCACCATCTCCCTGCTGATTCCTGTGGTTCTCCATGGCCGTAGATCCTCGTGGATAAACCGGAAATAGTCTGGACATGCGTCTCTTGACGGTGGTTCGACGTCATCGCGGTCGAAGGTTGTCGGGAAATTCGTCGAACAGGATTGTGTTTGGTTTTCAATGGGACATTGCAGTGCAGGGTATTCAGCTTTCTTGGTGGGTGTTCTTGAATTGTCAGCAGAAAGCTTAGAATGCAAGATTGAAAAAAAGAAAAAAAGAAAAATTAATAAAAAATTTCAGACACAACCGTACCGAACCGGAGAAGTAGTGATGATCAGACTTACAGGGTTAAACCGAACCGGAGAAATAGAGGTGAGGGTGATGACAATAACAAAGAAGAGGATGGTAGTTGCGGCTTCAGGGCGGTTCATCAACCGGGGCTTCCATGTTCTCGTCCCGGAGAAAATGGTAGCCATCACGACCCACCTCAGCTGCAGAGACAATGGCGCCGCAGCCTTCGTGCAAATTAACTTTGTTAGAATATTTTTATATTTTTTTCTCTAATTATGTTTATTGGTATTTTTCATTAATTTTGTTATAATATTTAATATTTTCCTTATTCTATTTCAATTCCTTTATAGGTTTATTTCCTACCTTATTTTTGGTCTATGATTTTTTCTCATTATTTATTATTTTTTTATAAATAAAAAATTATATAATATTGTTAAATACAATAAATAATTAAATATACAACCCATACACATTTATCTGCTTATGCTTCCTCTTTTTTTTTTTTTTGTTCTCTTTCATATTTTATAAATATTTCAACATATATACACTACTAGAGTTTGGTGAGGTTAATATATTAGTGAGAGAAGGATCCAGTATCTCTACATGACCTTCACTCATTGGTTGGGAGTGTTGAGTCACCCTGTGGGGATTGTGGGGATTTTGAGGGTGTCGTTGATAAGTAATATTATAAGTCACTATTGTATTACTATTAAGCTTGTTAATGATTATTATTGAATTTCGATCAAATAATAACTTTAAAATACATATAATTTGTCCCTAAAATTAAGGTAGATCAATTGGCTACATGGACCACGCTTAATGAAACGGAGGTCATTAGTTCGAATTCCCCATCTTAAGTGAATATGAAAAAAAAAAAAAAAAAAAAAAACTAATTTTTTAATGACACAAGAAACTTCTAAAATTATTCATCGTCGACTCTGTTGGCTAATTCTATTGGGCCAAAAATTTGTTCCTAATTCATTTTATTGAAGGACATACAAATTAATTCAATTTTTTAAAAATCACATTTGTCGGTTTAAAAAGCATATGACATTAATTGAAGCCTTAAATAGATACTACTTATTAACGTTTTACAATATGAGGGCCTTAAAATATTATTTTAGAAAGTATCTTTATTGTATAATTATTAATTATTAGGACCTTAATTAGATACTATTATTAACGTTTTACAATATTAGAGCCTTAAAATATTTTTTTAGAACAAAATTTTATTGTACAATTATTAATTAAGGGTCCTAGCTAGTAGTCCCCAATGGGTAGCTTAATCGGCTGTGACCACGCTTAATGAAGCGGAGGTCACTAGTTCGAATCCCCCTCCCCCTCCTCTTGTGTGGACATGTCAAAAAAAAATAAAAATAAAAATTAAGGGTCCTAGACTCCTAGTATTGAAACCTTCACAAAAAAAAAAGGCTTTTCCCACTGGATTTAAATGACTGATCGATCTCCCGAATTATGGACAAAGTTTTACATGGGCTGAGCGGTTGTTTAGGAGGGTCGATTGTCAAATATTCCAAACGGCTACAATATTTAGTTATTTATTTATTTATTTTTGTTATTATTTATATTCTATTTTTATATATGGTGAAGTTCTTTCGTGTACTTAATTTTTTTTTCTCTAAATGTGATTTATTAAGCGAAACAACATATATCTATTTTAGGAGAAATTAAGAATGCTTTTGACATTGTGATTTTGTAGATTAAGTGTAATTTAAACTAAATTACCAAAAAATGTATCATTTGGGAGTTTTTTTTTGACATGTCCGCACAAGAGAGAGGATTCGAACTAGTGACTTCCGCTTCATTAGGCATGGTCCCAGCCAATTGAGCTACCTCTTGGAGACAATACAGACAAATAGTTAAATCACTAAAGAATAAGAAAGATAGAGACAACAAAGTGGGAGGAAAAAAAAAACAACTCAATCACAAAAGCATTCATGTTAAAATTTCTTAGAGAATTCTGCAGTTACAATATTATCTATTATTGTCGTAGTTTTGTGAAGAATAGAACATGTCTAATATATCACTAATTCCCACTGAAAGGGGAAAAAAAATCTCAGATGAATCACTGAAAAAAGACTAAGATTTAGTATTCTGAGTATTTGCACTTTCCCAATACTTATTTTCCCACTTCTCCACTTGCCTTATTAGATTGAGATTACTCCTATAAAAATCTCCAAGAGCTTTGGGTTCAAAAGGAGGAGGCATGGTGCATGGGCTTGTCAGAGAAGGTTCCTTCACCAAGGACTCCATCATGAACTTCTTCTCAGTCCCATTTGCAGAGCTGGCCATGGTCTCGGACCATAGCTCCACTGCTCCTTGTGGAACTTCTGGTTCGAATTTCAAGAGGCTAGCATATTCAGTTAACATGTGGAACATATAGTCATACACATACTCCATCTTTAGCTCTTGTTGAATGAAGTCACTCGCTGCTTTCCCAATAGATTGCGCCTACATATATAGCCCATGCATTCAGCTTTATAGATATATTGGCTAAACGAACGTAGTTTTTTCCAAATAAAAATATGTGTAAATTAGAGATGCTTACTTTTTGTTTGTGATTGTTTCCCCAATCTACAGCAAATTTGATGGATTTGCATTTGTCGTCGTCCCTTACTGGCCAGTAGTGATGCAGAGGCTCTAGGCTTCTCGTGAAGAAATCATAGTACTTTGGTTTCACAAGCAGTGTGACAGAATCACAGGCTAGAATGTATTTCTCGCTCACAGACCATGCATATCCTTCAATATAGATCTTGTATCTATGTGGGTTACCAAAGAATATAGAGAAAATTAAGTTTATAATTAATTAAGATTAGATTTACTAAATCGAATATATATAGGCATGCAGGATATCTGTGTATACATATGTATATATATTATATACCTGTGCGTGCATTGGCTTGCCAGACCTGATTTCTTATATCCTTTCTGAGACTCAAGGATCCAGTCCTGAAAAATTGTACTCATTTGTTAATTAATGCATATATGTTTCTGAAAAATTGCCTGTCTATAGGATTGAGAGAATCTAACTACTATTTTTTTTTTTTAAATGTCCGCACAAGGAGAGGAAATTTGAACTAGTGATGACTTCTAGTTCCTATATATATTACCTGGATATATAAGCGAGCATTCCAGTCGTGTGTGCCGGAGAGATTGCATTTAAGGAGGTCTTTCCTAGTTTCAGCAACATGAGGGTTTCCCTTCCAGTAGGCATATGGTTCCCTTTCGATCCATTTGCTCCTGTTGTTGCCTTGTTGAAGTTCCTTCAGCAAACCTTCCCATGGCCTTATATTTATCTCAGCCCTATATAAAGCATGCACATATATAGAAACTTGCGAAACTCTTGTTATAAACAGTACTCTATCATGAAAGCCTCATATATATATATATATATGTGTGTGTGCTTGTTTTTATTTCCATTATTGAATATATAAGCAAATGTAATTTATCCCTATATATTGAATTATCTAAGCCTTTTGAGTAGCATCCATTTTCTTAAGTTTTTGGAACTATTGAATAATTAACTGCCCAAAGTAGGGCTGGTAATTTTAATACAATTCGACAACTCGACACGAACATGACACAAAATTATCGATTTTTGTTTATCGTAAACGGGTTTAGATCATAAACGGGGTGACCCGTTTATTTTCTCTTAACGGGTTGTGTCGCGGGTCACCCATGGGTGACCCGTCAGACCCGTTTAACTTGAAAAAAAAAAAAAAAAAAAAAAAACCGTGTGATCACTGGATGCCAGCTGCTGTTCATTACCGCACGCGTGTCTGGTTTTCTCTAAAAATTGAAAAGCATTACATGCTTCAGCGGAATGCTATCATGATGTTTATATAAAAAAACTAAATAAAAAAAAAAATTGATATAAACAATTAAATAAAAAAACTGATATAACTTATGAGAAGCACTTCACGAGTTCACGTGCTTCAGTAGTACTAGTGTAGTAGTATACTAAAATTCTATTTCTAATATCGTTTTGGCCTTTTCCCTTCTCCAACATTGAATATAAAAAACTAAATAAAAAAAATTGATACCCTCTCTGCCTCTCATCTCCCTCTTCAGCTCTTCCATTATCTGCAAAGTGCATACTATACCCATTACCCATCATCAGTATTCATCACCCATGGCGTATCCATCTCTCTCTCTCGCCGCCATCTCTTGCTAGCCTTGCCTCGCCTCTCTCGCGCACTGTCACCGCATCCCTTTCACTCTCAGTCTCAACTTGCTTCTCTTTATCCCTCTCACTCCGTGTCCGAAGACTCCGATCTCTCTACTCTCTTTCTCTTTTCTTAGGTTGAGGAATGAGGATTTTACGGGTTAGACCTGACCCGACCCATTATTTTAAACGGGTTTCATGGGTCGTGTCAGGTGACCTATAAAAAATGACGTGCCGTATTGTGTTTGATGATACCGACCTGTTAACTAAAAGAGTCGTGTTTAGATTTACCTTAAACAGCTCACAAGTCATCACGAGTCATAAAGAACCCGTATTGCCAGCCCTATCCCAAAGTATATGAATATATGCCTAGAAGTTAATAACATTTAATCAAAATTGTGAACCGACATGATCACATGGGTGTTTTTAAGTAAGTAAGAAATAAGGAGGGGTGCTGAGTTCAATGTGTTGGACTCGTCTTGGGCAACTTGGGGTATGGAGCCCACTTCTCCAAAGTCCGCACCCCAAACCCAATATTGCACTCTATCTCATTTCTTACCCGAATTTTAAGAGATTAAACGCTACCATCTTGGATGTAATTATTTTCAACAAATGAGTCTTACACTTTATCATACTACCATTCCAAGCAAATATGCCCGCAACCGAGAATAAGGGTATTCAACAATTTTCTATTCAAATTACTAATAATTTAGAGCAATTTAAATAAAACACGTGAGATAGTTCACATGACATCTATTTATCCACATAGATGACCAAACAATTTTATATAAGCTCTCATCCAATATAATGTCAAAAAATTACTAACAAAATTGGTAAAAATTTCAATTAAAACCAACCTTCTCTCTTGTAGGCGGCGGTGTAGCCTTATAGGTCACGTGTAACCCCCCACGTTTAAACCTAGGTAGCTGTAACATGGGACCAACATGGCCCACACGTCAACTTCTCTAGCAGGCTAGATTCAGGTACATACTAGTATATTCTACCATGCATGGACCTTAATTACAATTTACCATAACTAATAACATTCTTTTACCTCAAAGGATAAGCCATGAAAACTAGCAGAAAAGATAAGCCATATATATTTATCAACTTACCAGCCCCAGAAGGACCAATCAGGGAAAACAACATCCCTTGTCCACCTATCACCACAATACCGAAACAACGGCGGAGGACCCGTCGTGTTCCGGCCGCCTGATCGGATCACCGGCTGGTCGTCGCAGTCAAACATCAGCTCCAAGTCGGGAATCCTTCCAGGGTACTTTCTGAGAAGCTGTAAAATCCCCCATATGGTAAACACGTCCCTCGTTTGTATAGACTTCCTGTACTTCTCAACATAAGCCTTGCCATTAACAATCACTAGCCGAAAATGCGCTGTTCTTTTGGCTTTCTCCACCATCTCCCGGCTGATTCCTGTGGCTTTCCACGGCCGTAGATCCTCCTGGATCCACCGGAAATAGCCTGGGCATACATGTGTTGATGATGGGTCGACGTCATCGGGGTTGAAGGTTGTCGGGAAATTCGTTTCAGTGGAACAGTTCAGTGCAGGGAATTCAGCTTTCTTGGTGGGGGTTGGATGCTTCTCAGAGACTATTATAGTTAGGTTTCTTGAATAATCAGCAGAAAGCTTAAACTGCAAGATTGAAAAAAAGATTAATAAAAAATTTCAGACAGAAATAATTAAGCACGAAGAATAAAGCAAAGAAGTAGTGATCAAACTTACAGGGTTAAAACAAAGAGAATAAATAAAGGTGAGGGTGATGACAATAGCAAAGAAGAGGATGGCGGGTGGAGGGCGCATGATATTCCACCTTGTTGTCCCGGAGGAAGAGCCCTGGAACTTGGGGACCCAGCCGCTCATTCCATAATATTTTCTTTAATTCGCTTGTACAGCACAGAAAAAGGCGCAGCCTTCGTGCAAATTAGTCAGAGAAACTGGCCGTTGTTTTTCAAGTACTGCTTCTCGCATCAATAAATGCAAAGAAGTAATATTGTTTAGAAGAAGTTTGTGAAATATAGGAAGTCAAAGTAAACTAGCTTTGGGTTTCGTATTGGGCGAGAGTAAAATACTAAGGTGATCATCAGATAAATCTGGATGCATGTATGTATAGTACTAAGAGTTTGGTGAGGTTAATTAGGAGTGAAAAGATGGGTGGTTATTAACTGCTTGCTAACCGTATTAACTACTTTTGAAGATGGTTAGTAAAAACAGCTAACCGTTTAGGCAATTATAGTTAGTGGTTGTAGGTTTTAAAATTATAAATATATATATGAATGTATAAAAATATAGAAATGATATCAAATGTAGTATGATATTTTCGTATTGTTGTAGAAACAAAATTTTTTCTTCTTTTTTTTTTTAAAAAAATATTTTAAAAAGTGGTTTGCAGTTATTAGAATTATTAATTATTAACCGCCGGTTAAACGCTTAGATTGTTGGTAGATTTTACTAATCGCCTATGTGGTTACAGTTAGTGATTTTAGCCAATAACCACTAACTATAACCACATTTTCACCTCTAAGGTTAATCAGTCAAGGAAGGATTCAGGATGTCCACATGACCATCACTCATTGGTTAGGAGTTTTGAGGGTGTCATGTCTTGACCCTAGAGGCTAATTCTAGTTGTCTAAATCATTTCTTATTAGTATTTAGTAAACCGATGGGCTAACTCTAATTGATTTGGATGATTTAAACTATTATTATTTAGTAAAATTATAATTTCATTGGATCTAGCTAGGTTTGAATATATATATACTTAAAAATTAGGCTTAACCCTTACTAAAATTAACTCTTTTATTTATGTTTTGGCCCCTTCAATTCCTAATTTTGAGGATTTGGAAACTCTTATAGAATTTGGGTTCCGATCCCGAAAGAATTTGTTAGCTCCACCATGAACGTGCCTCACCATCATCTTCATTTGCTAATTTGGTTAATTCTCTTAATGGGCTAGATCATTTATTTGGTCAATTGTCACCAATTACTTTATTTCTTTGTATTTGCACTGTTTTCCGGGTTGTTGTTTGGATTACCCACCATTTTGTGTTTTATCCTATATTTCCCTTTTTCCCTTAAGCAACTATACATGATGAGACACTCTTCTTCTTTTTCAATGTATACATGTACACTGAAAATGGAGCAACTATACATGAATTTTAAAAACCATTCACATTTAACATTAAAAATCACATTAAACCTGGTGTTTCATGTGGCAAAGGGTTAAAATTATTATAATTATAATTATTTTTTTTAAAAAAAAAAAAATCTAATCATCAAACCTGATTCTAGTGCTTCTTTCCCACATGCACGTACACACATATATATATATTGTTCATGAGATAGCAACATATATTAACCAGCAGTGGAAATGACAATGCAAATAAGTTATATATATATATATATATATATATATATATATATAATTGTCGAGCACTACCAAGGGACGCGATCCTTAATTAATTAGGGCCAAATATACAAAAACAAAATATATGGCATTTGTAATAATTAATAAGGTTTCATTATTGATTAATTGTCAATCTCTAATAGAGATTCCTCCGATAATTAGTGGAATTTATAATTAATCTTTTTGAAAATAAAATTTAAAACTTGATAGCTACACGTTACTCTTTTGTCAAATGAAACCATTAATTGGCCAGATTTTTTGCTTTTTTCCGGAAAAAGTTGGCATGCAGTTCCAAGTGGCGGAGCCAGAAGATTGGACAATGGGAGGCATTTTTTTAATAAATTAAAAAAGTATTAAATATTAAAAATATTGGACAAGCTCCTATTTGTAGATATGTTCTTCAGACTTGTCTCTATCACTAGGATGATAATCTCAAATATTTGTTCTTAAGCTAGCATGGATCTCTGAGCAAGTTTGCTCAATCTACTCCAACAAGAGGTCATTTACAATTTCACTGGAGCTTAATAGAATCGTTGTTTTTTTTTTTCATAACTACAATTATATATTTATACAATAAAAATATGAAACATAAACTATATAAATTCATAGATAATGCAGGAAAGACAATTAATTTACAACAACAAATCAACAATTACAATTTAAATCTAAAAATTTAATCGCACACCTCAATAAGCTGAAAGCCTGAAAAAAAACGCCAACTTCCCAACTCCTCAAGAAGAAACAAAAGCTTGAAAATGCAAAGATTGGACAATTGATCCTCAGTCTTTTAAGATTACAAAGATAGAAACAAAATTTAGAATTTAGAAACAACATCAGATATTCAGATCTATATTTAATTTACAAGCACAGTGAATTTACAAAACAACAAAAATAAAAAATTTACAGGAGTGAATTAATTTACCTCGGTTGAAGTTGAAAACTGGAAAGTGAAACTGTAAAAGAAAAAACACAAATTTGCCAAGTCTTCAAAAGGAAGATCTGATTCGAGTAAGAAAATGCATGAGAAAGTTGAGAAACTGAGACAATGCAGCGGATGAGCGGAGGAAAAAAACAAACGGAGCAAAACTTATTTTTTTTATTCTTTTCTTAAACTTTTGCTTATTTTAATATTTTTAGGCCACTTTCTTTTTTTTATTCATTTCTTTTTGGCATGCCTTACACCTTGTACCCCTCATTCCTCTATGCTTTGTTTTTGTTTTTGTTTTTGTTTTTTTTTTCTTCTTCTTTTTCGCATGGGCAGATGGGTTATTCACTTATTTGAGTATGTTATATATTATTATATTTTTAATATTCTGTTTGTCTTGCAGCTTTCTAGTGCCGAGTTGCTGTTCATCTTCAGCCTCTGAAGGCTAAATTTTCATGGCTGAACCTGCTGATAGGGCATTTAAAAAAAAAAAAAAAATTCTTGATTCTTGAGGACTGATAAGGGGCATCCTTCATGGCTGATAGGGGTATATTAGGGGGCATCATTCATGGTTGATAGGGGACATTTTTTTTTCCCAAAAGTAGAGGGAATTTTTAAGAGTTGATGGGGNAGTATGTTATATATTATTATATTTTTAATATTCTGTTTGTCTTGCAGCTTGCTAGTGCCAAGTTGCTGTTCATCTTCAACCTCTGAAGGCTAAATTTTCATGGCTGAACCTGCTGATAGTGCATTTAAAAAAAAACAAAAAAACTCTTGATTCTTGAGGACTGATAAGGGGCATCCTTCATGGCTGATAGGGGTATATTAGGGGGCATCATTCATGGTTGATAGGGGACATTTTTTTTTCCCAAAAGTAGAGGGAATTTTTAAGAGTTGATGGGGGGCATATGCCCACCCATTCTCCCCCTTCCCTCCGCCCAATAGTGATGTAGAATATAAATGGTGGAAGGTAAAGGGTAAATTAATTTGAATGCAAGGGATTTGACTTAGGTGCCGTAAAATAACCCCAACATATGTGTCATAGTTTTTTGAACAGTTCAAATTTAATTTAAAACTTGAAATTAAATCTGGAACGTGTAATGGAGAATTGGGGATGAGTTTAATTAGATTATTAGAATATTAAAGATGTTGGGCCACAGCCCACAGGCACATGATTTTATTAACTTGTTTAGATAATTGATTAGGTAGAATACAAGCCAGGCCTATACATTAATTTATGTCACACAAGGCATGCAGTTAGCCCATGCATATATTTTTAGCACTTTTGGGCCCAAGCCCCCAACAATCACAAACTGTGTTCATTTTTTTTAACTCTCGACCTGGGCAATCACTACTGTGTACATACATGAATTGAATAATTCGGAAAATGTTTTACGGTTTTTAAAAATTGAAACTATTTTATAAAAATTAAAGAGGCTTTTTTGGTTAAACCAAAAATATTTTCTATTAATTATTATTTTCTGTCACACAAAATATTCAAAAATATATAAATCATTTTAGGCCGAAACAAATAGAGCCTAAGAACCCTACGATTGAAAGGAAACTTTATTGTTTAGTCGTAACCCTAAAGTGACATATGGGAGTAATGCTATAAGTCGAATGATGTTACTCTTAAAATCACCATTAAACTTGTAATTGATTATTATTGGATTTTGATCAAATTGTAATTTTAAAAGTCACATCACTTTTTGAGTGATCACAAGAAGAATTTTTAGATTTACTCAACGTATGGTGGGCTTATCTCATGCACCAGATGGTGAATAATTTCGAAGGAAACTTTGTTGTTTAGTTGCTAAGTTGATGCTAGTTACTAGACTGTATTCCTTATGATGTGAAAAGGAACTCTAGAATGTATTGTACAAAGAGTAATACTAAAAGTTACATGTTTATGGGAAATCAACATTGTAAAATAATAATGAAATAGAAATCTCTTGCAAAAGTGATTTTAGTTAGTGCAATGACTACAATCACACTGTTAATTGATACTCCCATGTACGTAAAAGTGTTAGAGAAATCAATTTATATATGAAATTCTAATATAAGATGAGATCTCATACATTATGCATGATTCACGTGTACATATTCAAGGGAAAACTTATATTATTATCACAATAATTTAGTTTCTTCACATGATTACAAGAAACATAGAGTAAAAAAATCAAAATTTGATTTTAATATAAGGCAGCCGGCCCCTTTCGACTATAAGGACAAAATTATAGGTAATATGTTTATATTCGACGTGACATCGACAAACCTTCAAGATACCTTTCTAAGTGCTTCTCTATAACTTCAAATCTATAAAGGAAAAGTCTAAGACACTTATTAAAAGAAATTAGGGGCTGCTCTAGGAATGTTATGCCAAAATTGGGATCTCGTGTAATAGAACTGTATCAAAAATTGTGATGGGCTATCTGCAAAGTTAGCATTATTGTTTGGAGTAGTGATGAAATAGCAATGAGCTAGAGGTTTATTTTTTTAGAGGAATGAAGTATTTTTATCGAATAATTCTAAAAGTTCTTCTTATCACTCTTTTGTCCCTCTAATAATGCTGTGGTTCTTAAAATTACCATTTTATCAAAATTCAATAATGAATCTTAATAATGATTTTAAAAGTCATATTATTCTTGGAAGAACATAAAAATGACTTGTAGTATTACTCATTTTTACCTGATGCATTGCATCCCATTTATAGGGTTTTCGGAATATCGATCGAATATCAAAATTACTAATCTCTTGGGATTTGTATCCCTCATTTGAGGAGATCCTGCTGTTATTATCCGTACTGTCTTAGTATTTAAGTGAGGTTCTCAGTATATATATCTTATTGAGTGCATGTAGTGTTTCCACGAAGAGAGTAGTATTCTGATTTACTTTCCCCTATCAATTGGATTATCTTTCATGTAAATGTGATTAATTAAGTGGGACCCATGTTAGGATTTATTCCCAACACGGTGCAATTAGGCTGCTATTACAATGTGACCCGCCTGTTCGGGAAGGCGTTTGAGCAGCCCGAGAGAGTAAAACTCAGGTGTCCTCTCAGAATGCAATGGATAGCACCCGTCCTCCTTCCAAATTCGGTTAGCAAGGGACAATCTGTCTTTGCTGGAAAGCTTTAAAATAGGGGAAGTGCTCATCCACAACGTGATGTGGTAGCCAAGACTAATAATCCAGAAGATTTAATAAAAGTCGTTATATTTGCCTTCATAACTGTCATATTAAATTATTTTGTAAGGGTTGAAGTGGCCCACCAAATATCTGGGAATTACTTAAAACAATCTTCTCTAGACCAACACATGATCTCCAAACCCCACAAATTATGCTCCTATTAACGGCTAACATATATCCCCACACCCCCATCGCCTTCTTCCTACATGACTGCAACAGGAGAAACATTCACTGTGTGGATGAAATCCCTTCTCTTTCATTCATATGGTTGCACTGTCTTTAATTCCAAGGGTGAGATCGTTTATCGCGTCGATAACTATGACAAGAAGTGCAGCAATGAAGTTCATCTCATGGATCTTCAAGGAAAAGTTCTCTTCACTATACGTCGGAAGGTAGCATATTACCCCCGCTCAACTCCGCCACCTGACAAAATTTGTATGTTTGTTAATGTGTTTTGTAGGTGTTTTTTGCTTGTAGTTTAAAAAAGTATTCCCACATGAAAATTGTTTTTGCATTTTTAAGAATGTTTTGTGTTTTGGGTTGTTTGTTAATGTTTTTCTTCGGAAACAGAAAACAAAAGAGAAAGAACAAACATAGCGAAATTTGCCTTAATTGGGTCTTTCAATTTTTGACCATATATATTATGCAGAAATTATTACAAGCTTGGGGATGTTGGGATGGTTATAGATGGAGCAGCTCTAGCATAATCAAGGATAAGCCATGGTTTCAAGTCAAAAAGTATTGCAGAATGCTTAGGGGAGATGTAGCTTGTGGGATTACTGTAGGGTATGACAAGTATTGGATGGTTAGATTGGCTGCCAAAGCAGCATTCAGGATAGTAGACGTCGATGGGGATGTTGTTGCTGAGGTGAACTTTGGTTCCTTTCCTCATATTTATACCAAATTTCATTTGCTTTGGAGTTTAATTACCACCCATAAGCATAAATTTTATAATCCTCCCTTAAGCCCCCAAGCTAGGGTCGTTTTGAACGGTCAATTCATTTGATTAATATCACGAGATCAGCCGTTTAAGTCCTTACTCAAACGATACATTGTGTATTTGGAATTTATTCGATAGAGATAATAATAACAATAATAATAATAATAATTCCTAGCTCTCCTGATGCACTTGATTTTGTGCAGGCAAAGCGAAAGTGTTCATCTTCTGGAGTTCTGCTTGGAGACGACGTGGTTGCTTTAGAGGTTCTACCTCATATTGATCATTCCCTTGTAATTGCTCTTGTGGTAGTGTATGGATTAATTCAACGTAGAATGTAAATAATCTTTAATTATCAAAGACTTGCAAAGCCTGGCCTGTCTCCATCAGGCTAGCACTTTTGACTTGGCATCCATTTTCCTCTTTCCTCGATCGTATATACTTGTAATGAAATTTTTTATTCTAATTTTAGTTTGGTCGGCAGAGGTGATGAAAGCTGAAAAGAACATATATATATATATATATATATATATATAGAAGGGAAAAAAGAAATCTTATGTATTAATTATCCTTCTTTGGATTTTAGGGTGAAGATTGAATCTCTTGGTAAAAAAAACACATGACTGAAGATTTTATTGTGGTGATTTTAGCACCATTTATATATAACCTCAAAAAAAAAAAAAAAAAATCGATATCAAGCGATCAATATGTTTGGTTATCTCACTATACATTTTATTTTTGGCTAAATTTATTGCCTTATGGATATTGCAATAGTAGTTTTTTTTTTTTTTAATCAAATTAGGAAAGTGTTACAAGTGATTAAATTACTGAAAAAAGGGTGGGCTCTTCTACAAAGGCCCAAACACATAAATTAACAATGCAAGGAACTGAAACAAAGTAAAAAATTGGCCAAATAATTAGTCCGGTCCTCTTCAATGGACCGCATAAAGCAGTTTTAAAAGCAAAAGGAGTACAAGAAAATTCATAAACCTTAAGAGGTTTACAAGCCCTAATTATAGGTGTAAGTAGGGGTGTTCAAGCGGTTATAACCGGCGGTTATTTGCAATAACCGCAACCGCCTCCGCTTTAGGCGGTTATCGGATTTTCAATAACCATAACCGCTAATAACCGCAACCGCCTCCGCCTAGGCGGTTAGCGGTTATTTTATAACCGGTGGTTAGCGGTTATTCAAACCGCTAACAAGCGGTTATAACCGCTTTTTAAACGTTTTTTTTTAAAATGGGCTTTTGGACTTTTTTTATATTTTGGGCCTTCATTTTTCATATTTTTTGGGTTTATTTCACACTACAAACCGCTCACTGAAAGTCTGAAACCAAGATCAAAACATACTACAACCAAAACCTAACGAGTGAGAGTCTAAGAGACAAAAGTGAGACATAGACGGAGATGAGTGAGAGAGGGGCTGCGGCTTCGGGAGAACTCAAAGTTAAGATGAAACCTAACGAGTGAGACTATGTGAGAGAGAGACTGCGACTTGTGTGAAATGTGAATGTCTGGGAAAACAAGATAGGGTTTCATCTTATAGACTTATATAATATAAATAATATATAACAAGTGAGATAGGGGATGTGGCGTCGTTTTGGTGTTAAACACCAAGATGACGCCGTTTTGTTTTGTTTTGTTTTGTTTTTATATTTAATTAATATATATTTATATAATTATATATAAATAAAAGCGGTTAGCGGTTATAACCGCTTTTTCATACCCCTAAAACCGCTAACCGCAACCGCCTTAGGCGGTTAGCGGTTTTTAATAACCGCTTTACAAAGCGGTTAACGGTTATAAAAAAACGGTTATAAGCGGTTAGCGGTGGGTGAGGCGGTTATAACCGCTCCGCTTGAACACCCCTAGGTGTAAGAATCCCATGAGGTCCAAACCCATCTACTTCCCTAGCACAGAATAACATCGACCATCCAAAGGAAGTCAATATAGGGAAGGCACTGGTAAGATCCGAATCTAGAGTCGATGAGATAGGAGCACTGTCTTCGGAAACACTAATCTCCACTACAAAATTAAACTATAAATACAGAGAGAGACTAAAACCCACAAAACCCAAACAAAATAACAAGAACTACATGGAAACAAAGGAAAAAAATAAATAAATAAAAACAAGAGGAAATGCAACGCAAAACCCAACAACCAACAATAACTACGGTGATGTGGGTGGAGGAGCGACCAAAGGAGTCTATTGTCCGAGGCCTGGGGAATAAGCACCTGCGCATGAGATCCATGCTCCGGCGCATGCAGTGCTGGCGGCAGATCACAAGGTGGTGGTGGAGAGTTAGGAGGCCGGTGCTGACAGTGGAGTGGTGCGTGTAAACTCGGGAGCATGAGGAAAGTAGATCGGGTTTTTAAAAAACCCATCTATGAACCAAGGAAGATCTGGGCTGCAGCGTGGAGGACGGCAAGCGGTGAGCGGCCAAACAAGGAAGCAAGAGGACAACCCAAGGCAGCGGAGCGGTGGACGGCAAAAAATGGAGCAAAAACATTGTGCAAGCGGGCGACAAAATAACAAGGAAATTAAACCATGGAAAAAACTACAGCCAAAGAGGAAAGAAAGAGAGGGGAAGAAGGAAGGTATCCTCATCCCTAAAAAACCACACTGACGATGGTAGAAAACCTCACAAGGAGGTAGTGTTTTCTCTACCTAGAGAGAAGGAGAAGCTTCCCTCACTAAAAATGAGAGAAGCGTTTTTTTGTATGTATTATATCGCAATAGTAGTTACGTTCTGTTAGTAACCGACCAAACCTCTTAATCAAATTGCTTCTCTTACTGCTTGTGTTGCTGTCATATACTCTAACTTTGTGAAGAACAAAAAGCAAATGTCGACTGTAATAACACAACCAAGATAGTAAAACTAGCTAGCTAGCTAGCTTAATAGAATCAACATATATATATATATATATATATGATAACACTATAACTTATATATGTCATTGTCTTTATCATAGATCAAGCCAACAATAATATTTCTCAAATATCGAAGTATCTATTTTATAGTTTCCAATAAATCTTAACCAACAATATGGATATATTATTGCTTATTAAATGTCTTTACAATATTCCCAACTACGCGCACCAGAGAAGAGAACATGTGATATGAATTGTTCCTCATTGTCTAATTGAATCTTCAGTGTGTTAATTATTTAATGGCAACAATCAACATGTTATTGCATAGAGTAGCAAATAGACAAGAAGCTTGCATCTATATATATATTGCCTATAATACACACAAGAAGCAACAATCAACATGTCATTTGCTGATGCTAGTGCTTTAAGGTCACTAGACTGGGCTTTGGCCCATTTCTAGTTTTTTTTTTTCTTCATCATCATCATTGCCTGTGTTTGGCCTTCTTTTGTTTTTGTTGGTTTTGTACTTAATCTCTTGAACTCCATGCACTGTTTATATTTTATATAATAATATTTATCTTGCTTTATAAAAATATATTTTATTTTATTTTTTTGAAAAAAAAAAAAGGAGGAGAATGGCAGTACTTATAATACCCTTGCAAACGAAGTATATAGCTATGTGATATATAGGATCAACAGTTTTATATTATTATTCTGTTCTAAATTATTCAAATATGGATCAACACATCTATTTAATTATTGCTAAATATTTGATTATACATTTATTCAAAGAATAAGTCAATAAACTCGACACTGTTTAATAATAGTTACATATACATGTTGACAGATCAACGCCCAAGCTCAACAATAATACAACTTTGAAATGATTTTTTAAAAAGCCTAGCTTGTGCTACTATATTTATTTTATATATCCTTATTATTAAATATCGTCTTCTTGGATTATCATTGAAAAGGTACTATATATACAAAAAAAATAAAAAATAAAAATGAACCGTCTAGTTTGACAACACTAATTAATGGGAAAACTTCACTTTCCCCCTTGAATTTTCGCGATTTTTGCAAATACTCTCCAATGTTCAAAACATCTCACTTAGGTGTATCAAACTTTGGTTTTCTCTCACTTTGCCCATTCCGTACAAAAAATGTCAATTTTACCCCTGACTCCAAAACTACGCCATTCCTAAAACGATGCAGTTTTAGTTTTGGAGTCAGTGGTAAAATTGGCATTCCGTTAGAATTTTCTATACGGAAGGAGTAAAGTGAGAGAAAACCAAACTTTGATACACCTAAGTGAGAGGTTTTGAATATTAGAGAGTATTTGCAAAAGTGACCAAAGTTCAGGAGGATAAATGAAGTTTCTCCCTAATTAATTAATTTGGAGGTAGGCATGATGTAGAGGTCCATCCCTTTTCTTTCTCTTTTCTCTTAAACTTTTCATTTTTTTAATATATAAATGATTTTTTATTATCTTTGATCGATGCTGATCAGCAATAAGCTAGTGTGTAGAAGATCTAATCGTGGGAATATGCATTATATTTTATGATAATTGATCCGAGGGAATTATTTTCAGTCGCTATATGCGGTACTATTTTGGATTTCTTTCTTTCTTTTTTACTTTTCTTGTCTTCTTTTTGTTGGGAACTTGGGAGGACGAACACAAAAATAACATTATATATATTATATATAGTTATGAAACTTTTCTTCAAATATTTATATATAATTAAATATATGTATTTTTCGACCTAAAAATTAAGTTTAGACCTATTAAATATCATGTTCCCTCCCTTTTTGTACCCTTTGTTTTGCCTTTCAAAAAATATAATTTGGTTAGGTCATAAAGATCAATTATTCCTCCTTTCTAAACACTAAAATTAAAGTTGTTTTCACTATTGAAGTTTGGTATTAGAGACTCTTCTTGAAATAACAAGAATTCCCATAAAGATAGAAAGAAAAGAGAATTTTACTTACTTTATTAGCGGTTTCATAACTTCGAAGTATAATTTATATATATAATTGTCTATCACATAAACGGGCACCTAGATTCAAATCACATGCATTGACCATTCACTAAAAAAAATCCCATTTACCATTAAGTAGTACTGTTTGTTGATAACCTGATAGACTGAGGCCGAAAAATAAATGATCCGATCCGTTTCCTATTTTATGTTTTATGTTATATTTCCAGCATTTAACTGTACGTGTATATATTGCGTATGTTCTTACATTAGTTATAATTTTTAAATCATATGACATCATATACAATGTTAGATGATATGAAATCTAATATGACCCCAAATGTCAATATAGGGCATTACAACTTTTATTACAATCTTCTTACAAACTAATGTAAGAATCTATAATTATTGAATTAAATAACTAAGAGCATATGATATTAACAAATCAATCACTAACTAATTAAATTGACAATAAATTGTTACGTCAATTTATAAGAAAACTCGTAATAAAAGTTATAATAGCACTATAACACTTACACAATTAAGGCGGCCTCCATAGTTAAAACAATTTTATATTCTTTGTGCTCGATCCCATTGAAGGCAAACCAGCCCATATAGAATTCTTGCCGCTGCCGCGCGTCCGGGGTGGGTGGGTGGGTGGGTGAAGGAAAACTTTGTCCGGTGGGTGAATCCTTCTTTTTTCCCACTTTTGGAAAAGAAATGGATCTCTTTCGGCCTCGAGGATAAGCTTCCTTTAAAAAATAAAATAAAATAAAAATGCCCACATATTTATTATTTATGTGTCAATGAGTACATTTGATAGGCTGCATTAGCCATTAGGTAAATCTGAATCAAAATCAGTGTATTTAATTTACTCGGGGGACTACACATCAGAGATGCAGGTGGTGTAATTAAGTATTAGGTACCCGATTTTGGTAATGCATACTTATCAAGTTGAGATATTAATAGTGTTTAAGAGGTAGTTCAATCAGTTGAGACTATGCCTAATAAAACGAAAAGTTATTAATTCGAATCCCAACTCCCCTCTTAAGCGGACATGTAAAATAAAAATAAAAAAAAAGGTTGGAGTATTAATAATATTCCATAATAAGATCACCGTTGTTTGTGTCACTCTCCTGCCCCACTAGGTTTTCTCAATACAATACAATATGCATATATGTATCACCTCACTCATCCTTATCTCTATATATATAAAATTGAAGGCATGCATGTACAAGATTCCTCGAAGTAGTACTCACCCGAGTTGTCGGATATAATAATTAATGAACTTTAGAATATTAATTAAATGATTAAATCAATCCACTTAAGCTTTTGAGTTTTGTTTTCATCATTCATCTTTGGTTTCAATTAAATAATTCAAATATGTCTGGTGATGTAATAGACTTTCCTCCCTCTACGCAGCCAGCTAGTCAGTAATGAATATATGAGAGGTCTCTTTTGTTGCAGTATTATATATTTAGACTAGCTAGCTAATTGGTTTGCGAGTTCATTGGTTAATTAGTTTAGCGCCACCCTTGACACAATGACGAGACTATAATCTGTGCTCATTATTGCATGCCAAAAGGTAATCCATATACTAAAAAAGAAAACAAACTAGGGTAAACATAGGATTGTATCATATGTATATAGAGAGAGAGAAAAAATTATAAGGTAAAAATTGTTGTTTTGCTCGATAAAAGGAATAATGTGTTAAAATAAAGGATATTTTTCATATTGTGTTGATGTCATTTTTCTTGTTTAGTATGATATCATAGGTAAGATTTGATTACCTTTCTTAGCAGTTTCCCCTTCGCTTACTTGACTTTCTTTATAAAATCTATAAAGTATACATACGTAGTCTTATAAGACACCTTCAAATGATGGACGTAGGCCTCTAAGATCGAATCACCTCAAATCTATATACGACTCCAAACGACACATATTCAGAATGTATAGGTGTTTCACACAATATTATGCGAAAATAGATCTAACGTAACAATTCATAAACAACCAAATATATATGAAACAATAAACAATAAAGAACACAAATATTTTGGTTACGAAGAGGAAACCAATTATAGAACTCTCTAAAAGTAAAACCTCTCCGGGGCAGCCAAACCTAGGAAATCAACTAACTCAGTAAAAGAATAAATGATTACAAGATGTTCATACTTACAAAATATTTGCTATGACACACTCTTGTATAAGATAAGCAACCCACTTGCCTTCTACCGTAGTAGCTATTTCCTGAGACAGTTGCCACAATCCTTTTATGTGATTTCCCTTCAACGGAATTCTAGTTGACTTCACTTCAACAATCAACAAGTAATGATGAAACAACACTCTAAGAGAGAGAACAAAAGCTCTATAACAAAGACTCTCTTACCACACGACGGTGAATTCTAGATGCAGAATCTGCACCTAATACAGATATGTAGAGATCTATATATAATACCCACTCCAAATCTAATTAGAACTCAATTACAATGTAATTTAGACCTACAAGCTACAGGCCGTCTGGACGGTAAATGGGCTCGTCCGGATGGGATATTAAAAACACGGGAGAAACATTTTTTCTACAATGCCGTCTGGACGAGAATAGTGGTCGTCCGGACGGTGCTAGGTCAACATCGCTTCTGAGTTTCGGACGGTATTGTAGACATGACTTCAGACGAAGCTCTCTGAGTTCATAGCGTCTGGACAAACTACAAAAGGTCAGCAAACGAGCTCTCGGGTTTTAGTACTGAAGTTCTTAACTTGCATCACGTCCGAACAGTCCATGTGTCCGTCCGGACATTGAGAATTCTATTTATGACTCCAAACGACACCTATTATGAATGTATAGGTGTTTCACACAATATTATACGAAAATAGATTTGACCTAACAAAATATAATTAACAAAAAATGAATATGCAATAAACAATAAATAACACAAAGATTTTGGTTACGAAGAGGAAACCAATTAGAAAACACTCTAATTGTAAAACCTCTCCGGGGCAATTAAACCCATGAAATCAACTAACTCAGTAAAAGAATAAAGGATTACAAGATGTTCATACTCACAAAACCGTTGCTATTGACACACTCTTGTATAAGACAAGTGACCCACTTGCCTTCTATCGCAGTAGCCATTTTCAGAGACAGCTGGCATAATCCTTTTACGTGATTTTCCTTCACCGGAACTCCAGTTGACTTTACTTCAACAATCAACAAATAATGACAAACAAATCACTCTAAGAGAGAGAACAAAAGCTCTATATCACAGACTCTCTTAGCACGCGACGGCAAATTCTGGATTCAGAATTCGTACCTTATACAAATCTGTAGAGATCTATATATAACACTTAAAAGACTCCTAGTCTAATTAGAACTCAAATACATTGTAAATTAGACCTAGAATATAACACCTAAAAGACTCATAGTCTAGTTAGAACTCAAATACATTGTAAATTAGACCTAGAAGCTATGGGCCGTCCAAACGGTAAGTGGGCTTTGAATCCATTTTGCTTTCCGAACATTTAGCCAATAATTAAAACTAACAAACTCCCCCTTTGGCAATTTTGGGAACAAAATCCTTAGCCGAGACAACAAACTCATCTCCCCCAACAAACTCCTTTTTGTTACAAATTGACAAAAGGTTTCATGTTTCCTCAAATAATCAACAAAATACATCAAGGCATATGTGGAACCGGAAAAAAAAAATAAAAAATAAAATTCATGATCACAGATAAAAAATTGCATGATATAACACAAGATCATGAATTACAGAAACTCCCCCTCAAAATAAGACTCAATAATCAACAAGAAACTTTTTCTAAAAATTTCTCCCCCCCAAAAGTCAAGAAAACACACAAACTCATGTTTTCAAGCAATGAATATTCCAAATTATCTCAAAAAAAAAAAATTAAAATATACATGAGACTTATAGAAAACAAAAACACTTTTTGTTTAACCTAAGCAATGCCAAAAAATCCATTCAACCCATGCTTGTGTCGTGTGTGTAAGCCCACCATTGAATAGCAAAAACAATTTATAAGTTAGAAGGTTTCACCACGATAAAGGTTTTGACATGCAAATCAAATCAAAAGTCAAACCTTATCATACTAGGGCCTAGCCACTCTCATCCAATGCATTCATCTTTTGAAACAAAGCATAAGTTTGATATTGTGAAATAAATTCCTTTGGAATGTAATCTTTTAATTTCTTGTTTCACAATTTTTTTCTTCATGAGAATGTGTCTTTAAACATTTTGTGCTTTGAGAAATGCTGGAATTTATAAGCCCTAGGTTTAACTAGCGTATGGTCAAATTGATAGATACAACTAGTCAAAAACCCTCATATAGTTACCTCACACAACTCATATTTTAATAATAAAATTAATTTAAGCTTAAATGTGCACAATTGTTTAAAGCATGAGCAAAACGTACAAATTAAGCTTAAACATTAGTCCATTGAAACAATATGACAACTCATGCATATTAAAAACATTTTAAGACAAAAGGAATTAAATCCATGGAAGAAGCATGAGCACATAATGGACACTCGAGGTACATCAGACAAAAGAAGGAAGAAATAAAAATAACCCCTTTTTTTTTTTTTTGGTCTTTTTGAAATTTTTCAAAAAAAAAAAAATCAATGCAAAATAAATAAATAACAAAAACAAAAGTAATAGAAAACAACATGTTCTAGGATATTCAAAATAATACATGACAACCAATCCTAAGCATGTGGGTGACTCACCTAACATAAGGTGAGATTACCACCACTCCCCCCTCAATGGGTGAATGGTATCATTCTTCTTAACCTAAACTTTCTTCATTTTGGGAACAAAAGTGCGACTCTTATCCAAGTCATTTAACTGGATAATAACACCCCTCAACATGTTGAATAATTCATCATGACTATCCCTAGAATGAAAATAGTCTCTTTTTTACTCATGATTATTCAACTGAAAACAATTCGAGCGAATATGCCCAATCTTACCACAGTGATGACAAGTGGGCACAAACCTTTTAGAAGGTAATTTTCTAGGAGGATGCATGCCTCTAGGCTTAGGGTAAGATGCATGATGCTCAAGATAAATTTTCTTACATTTCTTATCATGGAGAGTCGAAGCAGCTGCTTGATTTTCTTTCTTGGGAACAGCTTTGAATTTCCTACAGTTTGGTCTAATGTGACCAATAATCCCACAATGGTGGCATGTAGGAACAAACTTACCTTTAGTTTGTTTAACTGAAGGAGTCTTGGAAATAGAGTCATTATTAGAAGACAAAGTAGCATTGCAATCACAACTTAACTCAGATTCATCACAATCAAAGTTCTTAGTATGCATCATATTTTCAAGGGAATTGCTAGAGAATTTTTCCAAGCGAATTTCTGACTCTTTTAATTTATTCTCTAACAAATCAACTTTAGAACCTAAAACAAGATTTTCAGATTTTAAAGAATCAATTAAGGCATGTGATTCAGACAATTTAGTTACTAAAGATTTGTTCGCATGTTCTAAATCTTGAAAATCCTTCAAACAATTTGTGTATTGATGTCTCACAATAGTGATTTTTTCCAACAAATTGTTGAAGGAGTTTATAAGATCATATTCCCCTTGAGAAGTATTCATAGCAACCAGGAGTCAAAAGATCTCACTCAGGAATTTAACTCACATAGAGTGAACCCACTCTGATACCAATTAAAAATTCTATTTACGACTCCAAACGACACCTATTCTAAATATATAGGTGTTTCACACAATATTATGCGAAAATATATTTGACCTAACAAAATATAATTAACCAAAAAAAAATATGCAATAAACAATAAATAACACAAAGATTTTGGTTACGAAGAGGAAACCAATTAGAAAACACTCTAATTGTAAAACTTCTCCGGAACAGCAAAACCTAGGAAATCAACTAACTCAGTAAAAGAATAAAAGATTAAAAGATGTTCATACTCACAAAACCGTTGCTATTAACACACTCTTGTATAAGACAAGCGACCCATTTGCCTTCTACCGCAGTAGCCCTTTTCAGAGACAGCTGGCACAATCTTTCTATGTGATTTTCCTTTACCGGAACTCCGGTTGACTTCACTTCAACAATCAACAAATAATAACAAACAAATCACTCTAAGAGAGAGAGAACAAAAGCTCTATATCACAGACTCTCTTAGTACACGACGGCAAATTCTTGATTCAGAATTCGTACCTCATACAGATCTGTAGATATCTATAGATAACACTTAAAAGATTCATAGTCTAGTTAGAACTCAAATACATTGTAAATTAGACCTAGAAGCTACGGGCCATCCGAACGGTAAGTGGGCTTTGAATCCATTTTGCTTTCCGAACATTTAGCCAATAATTAAAACTAACAGATATCATAGGTAAGATTTGATTACCTTTCTTAGCAGCTTCCTTCACTTACCTGACTTTCTTTATAAAATCTATAAAGTGTACGTAGGTAGTCTTATAAGACACCTTCAAATGATGGACGTAGGCCTCTAAGATCGAATCACCTCAAATTTTTGTCTCTTTCTCTATCTACTTCTGTTTTTTTTTTCCCCATATTTCATTTTAGTATAAACTTCTACCGAATGAATTTGTCTAGGGATCATAGTAAACCAATTTGCACCTCTTAGTTTTGAATGCCGGGTGATCACTATGAATCATGAGTTTGGTTTACTAGCAGTGAAAAAATTATTGGAGATCTTTCTACAAAAATTAACCGGAAAGATCGCTCTAGTAAAAAAATAATTAGAATTCTTCTCCAACCTTGTAACCTTTACCGTCAATTTTTGCATAGGAGATCTCGGATATGATAATTTTTTCACAGGAAGAAAGCCAACGAATAAACCTGCAGCAAACTAGCTAGAATTCTTTCCAAACCTATGTCAGCTTACACTCATGAAAAGTAAGCCTAAGACCTAATTAATTTGGTGGCCAGCAACTGATGATTATAATTGAATGATTAGATAAGCATATTAGAAAGGGTTTGATAAGGTTGAAAGCAACTATGGATAAATGCACAAGGAATGTGTGCCCCTTTTATTTCCTAATTGCAAGAAATTGGCAATCTCTGTNCTTAATTACTTTATTAGCGGTTTCATAACTTCGAAGTATAATTTATATATATAATTGTCTATCACATAGACGGGCACCTAGATTCAAATCACATGCATTGACCATTCACTAAAAAAAGAAAAATCCCATTTACCATTAAGTAGTACTGTTTGTTGATAATTGATAGACTGAGGCCGAAAAATAAATGATCCGATCCGTTTCCTATTTTATGGTTTATGTTATATTTCCAGCATTTAACTGTACGTGTATATATTGCGTGTATATATTGCGTATGTTCTTACATCAGTTATAATTTTTAAATCATATGACACCATATACAATGTTAGATGATATAAAATCTAATATGACCCCAAATGCCAATCTAGGGCATTACAATTTTTATTACAATCTTCTTACAAATTGATGTAAGAATCTATAATTATTGAATTAAATAACTAAGAGCATATGATATTAACAAGTCAATCACTAACTAATTAAATTGACAATAAATTGTTACGTCAATTTATAAGAAAACTCGTAATAAAATTTATAATAGCACTATAACACTTACACAAGGCGGCCTCCATAGTTAAAACAATTTTATGCTCTTTGTGCTCGATCCCATTGAAGGCAAACCAGCCCATATAGAATTCTTGCCGCTGCCGCGCGCCCGGGGTGGGTGGGTGAATCCTTTTTTTTCCCACTTTTGGAAAAGAAATGGTTCTCTTTCAGCCTCGAGGATAAGCTTCCTTTAAAAAATAAAATAAAATAAAAATGCCCACATATTTATTATTTATGTGTCAATGAGTACATTTGATAGGCTGCATGAGGTAAATCTGCATCAAAATCACTGTATTTAATTTACTCGGGGGACTACACATCAGAGATGCAGGTGGTGTAATTAAGTATTAGGTACCTGATTTTGGCAATGCATACGTATCAAGTTGATGTATTAATAGTTTTTAAGAGGTAGATCGATCGGCTGGGATCATGCCTAATGAAACGAAAGTTACTAGTTTGAATCCCGGCCCCCCTCTTAAGCGGACATGTAAAAAAAAAAAAGTTGGGGTATTAATAATATTCCATAATAAGATCACTGTTGTTTGTGTCACTCTCCTGCCCCCACTTGGTTAATTTTCTCAATACAATACAATATGCATATATATATCACCTCACTCATCCTTATCTATATATATATAAAATTGAAGGCATGCATGTACAAGATTCCTCGAAGTAGTACTCACCTGAGTTGTTGGATATAATAATTAATGAACTTTAGAATATTAATTAAATGATTAAATCAATCCACTTAAGCTTTTGAGTTTTGTTTTCATCATTCATCTTTGGTTTCAATTAAATAATTTGAATATGTCTGGTGATGTAATAGACTTTCCTCCCTCTACGCAGCCAGCTAGTCAGCAATGAATATATAAGAGGTCTCTTTTGTTGCAGTATTATATATATTTAGACTAGCTAGCTAATTGGTTTGTGAATTCATTGGTTAATTACCTCGACACAATGACGAGACTATAATCTGTGCTCATTATTGCATGCCAAAAGGTAATTCATATACTAAAAAAGAAAACAAACAACTAGGGTAAACATAGGATTGTTTCATATGTATATAGAGACAAAGAGAGAGAGAAAATTATAAGGTAAAAATTGCTGTTTTGCTCGATAAAAGGAATAATGTGTTAAAATAGAGGATATTTTTCATATTGTGTTGATGTCATTTTTCTTGTTTAGTATGATATCATAGGTAAGATTTGATTACCTTTCTTAGCAGCTTCCTTCGCTTACTTGACTATCTTTATAAAATCTATAAAGTGTACGTACATAGTCTTATAAGACACCTTCGAATGATGGACATAGGCCTCTAAGATCGAATCACCTCAAATCTATATACGACTCCAAACGATACATTCAGAATGAATAGGTGTTTCACATAATATTATGCAGAAATATATCTAACCTAACAATTCATAAACAACGAAATATATATGAAACAATAAACAATAAAGAACGCAAATATTTTGGTTACGAAGAAGAAACCAATTAGAGAACTCTCTAAAAGTAAAACCTCTCCGGAGCAGCCAAACCCAGGAAATCAACTAACTCAATAAAAGAATAAATGATTACAAGATGTTCATACTTACAAAACCTTTGCTATGACACACTCTTGTATAAGACAAGCGACTCACTTGCCTTCTACCACAGTATCCATTTCCTGAGACAGCTGGCACAATCCTTTTACGTGATTTTCCTTCACTTCAACAATCAACAAGTAATGATGAAACAACACTCTAAGAGAGAGAACAAAAGCTCTATAACAAAGACTCTCTTAGCACACGACGACGAATTCTAAATGCAGAATCCATACCTAATACAGATCTGTAGAAATCTATATATAATACCTAAGGACTCCTAATCTAATTAGAACTCAATTATAATGTAATGTAGACCTAGAAGCTACGGGCCGTCTGGACGGTAAATGGGCTCGTTTGGACGGGATATTAAAAACAAGGGAGAAACACTTTTTCTACAATGCTATCCGGACTGGAATAGTGGTCGTCCAGACGGTGCTAGGTCAACATCGCTTCTGAGTACTTTTGGCACGGCGCGTTCAAACGGTATTGCATACATGACTTCAGACGAGGCTCTCTGAGTTCATAGCGTCCGGACGAACTGCGAACGGTCAGCAAACGGAGCTCTCAGGTTTTAGTACTGGAGTTCTTAACTTGCATCATGTCCGGATGGTCTATGTGTCCGTCCGGACTTTGAAAATTCTATTTACGACTCCAAACGACACCTATTCTGAATGTATAGGTGTTTCACACAATATTATATGGAAATAGATCTGACCTAACAAAATATAATTAACAAAAAACGGATATGCAATAAACAATAAATAACATAAATATTTTGGTTACGAAGAGGAAACCAATTAGAAAACACTCTAATTGTAAAACCTCTCCGGGGCAGCGAAACCTAGGAAATCAACTAACTCAGTAAAAGAATAAAGGATTACAAGATATTCATACTCACAAAACCGTTGCTATTGACATACTCTTGTATAAGACAAGTGACCCACTTACCTTCTACCGCAGTAGCCCTTTCCAGAGACAGCTGGCATAATCCTTCTACGTGATTTCCCTTCAACAGAATTTTGGTTGACTTCACTTCAACAATCAACAAATAATGACGAACAAATCACTCTAAGAGAGAGAACAAAAGCTCTATATCACAGACTCTCTTAGCACACGACGGCAAATTCTGGATTCAAAATTCGTACCTTATACAAATCTGTAGAGATCTATATATAACACTTAAAAGACTCATAGTCTAATTAGAACTCAAATACCTTGTAAATTAGACCTAGAATATAACACCTAAAAGACTCATAGTCTAGTTAGAACTCAAATACATTGTAAATTAGACCTAGAAGCTACGGGCCGTCCGAACGGTAAGTGGGCTTTGAATCCATTTTGCTTTCCGAACATTTAGCCAATAATTAAAACTAACAAACTCCCCCTTTGGCAATTTTGGGAATAAAATCCTTAGCCGAGAAAACAAAATCATCTCCCCCAACAAACTCCCATTTTTTGTCACAAATTAACAAAAGGTTTCATGTTTCCTGAAATAATCAACAAAATACATCAAGGCATATGTGGAACCAGGGAAAAAAAAAAAACATAAATAAAATTCATGATCACAGATAAAAAATTGCATGATATAACACAAGATCATGAATTACAGAAACCCTCTCTCAAAATAAGACTCAATAATCAACAAGAAACCTTTTCTAAAAATTTCTCCCTCTCAAAAGTCAAGAAAACACACAAGATGCATACATCAAAAACTCATGTTTTCAAGCAATGAATATTCCAAATTATCTAAAAAAAAATTTAAAATATACATGAGACTTATAGAAAACAAGAACACTTTTTGTTTAACCTAAGCAATGCCAAAAATCCATTCAACCCATGCTTGTGTCGTGTGTGTAAGCCCACCATTGAATAGCAAAAACAATTTATAAGTTGAGTAGAAGGTTTCACCACGATAAAGGTATTGACAAGCAAATCAAATCAAAAGTCAAACCTTATCATACTAGGGCCTAGCCACTCTCATCCAATGCATTCATCTTTTGAAACAAAGCATAAGTTTAACACTGTGAAATAAATTCTTTTGGAATGTAATATTTTAATTTCTTGTTTCACAATTTTTTTTCTTCATAAGAAGGTGTCTTTAAACATTTTGTGCTTTGAGAAATGCTGAAATTTATAAGCCCTAGGTTCAACTAGCATATGGTCAAATTGATAGATACAACTAGTCAAAAACCCTCATATAGTTACCTCACACAACTCATATTTTAATAATAAAATCAATTTAAGCTTAAATGTGCACAATTGTTTAAAGCATGAGCAACACGTACAAATTAAGCTTAGGCTTTAGGAACCACAAAACACTAGTCCATTGAAACAATATGACAACTCATGCATATTAAAAACATTTTAATACAAAAGGAATTAAATCCATGGAAGAAGCATGAGCACATAATGGACACTCAAGGTGCATCAGACAAAAGAAGGAAGAAATAAAAATAACCTTTTTTTTTTTTTTTTTGGTCTTTTTGAAATTTTTCAAANTTTTACAAAAAAAAAAAAAATGCACAACAAAAAAATCAATGCAAAAAATAAATAAATAAATAACAAAAACAAAGTAATAGAAAACAACATGTTCTAGGATATTCAAAATAATACATGACAACCAATCCTAGGCATGTGGGTGACTCACCTAACATAAGGTGAGATCACCACCACTCCCCCTCAAGGGGTGAATGATATCATTCTTCTTAACCTAAACTTTTTTCATTTTGGGAATAGAAGTGCGACTCTTATCCAAGTCATTTAACTGGATGATAACACTCCTCAACATGTTTAATAATTCATCATGACTATCCCTAGAACGAAAATAGTCTCTTTTTTACTCATAATTATTCAACTGAAAATAATTCGGGCGAATATGCCCAATCTTACCACAGTGATGACAAGTGGGCACAAACCTTTTAGAATTGAAGGTAATTTTCTAGGAGGATGCATGACTCTAGGCTTAGGGTAAGATGCATGATGCTCAAGATAAATTTTCTTACATTTCTGACCATGGAGAGTCGAAGCAGCTGCTTGATTTTCTTTCTTAGGAGCAGCTTTGAATTTCCTACAGTTTGGTCTAATGTGACCAATAATCCCACAATGGTGGCATGTAGGAACAAACTTACCTTGAGTTTGTTTAACTGAAGGAGTCTTGGAAATAGAGCCATTGTTAGAAGACAAAGCAGCATTACAATCACAACTTAACTCAGATTTATCACAATCAAAGTTCTTAGTATGCATCATATTTTCAAGGGAATTGCTAGAGAATTTTTCCAAGTGAGTTTCTGACTCTTTTAATTTATTCTCTAACAAATCAACTTTAGAACCTAAAACAAGATTTTCAGATTTTAAAGAATCAATTAAGGCATGTGATTCAGACAATTTAGTTACTAAATATTTGTTCACATGATCTAAATCTTGAAAATCCTTCAAACAATTTGTGTATTGATGTCTCACAATAGTGATTTTTTCCAACTAATTGTTGAAGGAGTTTATAAGATCATATTCCCCTTGAGAAGTATTCATAGCAACCAGGAGTCAAAAGATGTCACTAAGGAATTTAATCCACACAGAGTGAACCCGCTCTGATACCAATTAAAAATTCTATTTACGACTCCAAACGACACCTATTCTGAATATATAGATGTTTCACACAATATTATTCGGAAATAGATCTGACCTAACCAAATATAATTAACCAAAAACAGATATGTAATAAACAATAAATAACACAAAGATTTTGGTTACGAAGAGGAAACCAATTAGAAAAAACTCTAATTGTAAAACCTTTCCGGGGCAGCAAAACCTAGGAAATCAACTAACTCAGTAAAAGAATAAAGGATTACAAGATGTTCATACTTACAAAACTGTTGCTATTGACACACTCTTGTATAAGACAAGCGACCCACTTGTCTTCTACCGCAGTAGCCCTTTCCAGAGACAACTGGCACAATCCTTCTACGTAATTTCTCTTTACCGGAACTCCGGTTGACTTCACTTCAACAATCAACAAATAATAACGAACAAATCACTCTAAGAGAGAGAGAACAAAAGCTCTACATCACAGACTCTCTTAGCACACGACGGCAAATTCTGGATTCAGAATTCGTACCTCATACAGATCTGTAGATATCTATATATAACACTTAAAAGATTCCTAGTCTAGTTAGAACTCAAATACATTGTAAATTAGACCTAGAATATAACACCTAAAAGACTCATAGTCTAGTTAGAACTCAAATACATTGTAAATTAGACCAAGAAGCTACGGGCCGTCCGAACGGTAAGTGAGCTTTGAATCCATTTTGCTTTCCAAACATTTAGCCAATAATTAAAACTAACAGTTATCATAGGTAAGATTTGATTACCTTTCTTAGCAACTTCCTTCGCTTACCTGACTTTCTTTATAAAATCTATAAAGTGTACGTACGTAGTCTTATAAGACACCTTCAAATGATGGACGTAGGCCTCTAAGATCGAATCACCTCAAATTTTTGTCTCTTTCTCTATCTACTTCTGTTTTTTTTCCCCATATTTCATTTTAGTATAAACTTCTACAGAATGAATTTGTCTAGGGATCATAGTAAACCAATTTGCACCCCTTAGTTTTGAATGCCGGGTGATCACTATGAATCATGAGTTTGGTTTACTAGCGGTGAAAAAATTATTGGAGATCTTTCTACAAAAATTAACCGGAAAGATCCCTCTAGTAAAAAAGTAATTAGAATTCTTCTCCAACCTTGTAACCTTTTACCGTCAATTTTTGCATAGGAGATCTCGGATATGATAATTTTTTCACAGGAAGAAAGCCAACGAATAAACTTGCAGCAAACTAGCTAGAATTCTTTCCAAACCTATGTCAGCTTACACTCATGAAAAGTAAGCCCAAGACCTAATTAATTTGGTGGCCAGCAACTGATGATTATAATTGAATGATTAGATAAGCATATTAGAAAGGGTTTGATAAGGTTGAAAGCAACTATGGATAAATGCACAAGGAATGTGTGCCCCTTTAATTTTATTTCCTAATTGCAAGAAATTGGCAATCTCTGTAAATTATAATATATATATGTGTGTGTGTGTATATATATATATATATATATATATATATATATAGAAGCTAGCTTCATATGACTTAGGCGCTTCCTTTGTCCTTTAAGAGACCCTTTACCCACCTAAAGGGCCCCAGTTTCACAACTTTTTAAAACTCGGCAATAAAAAGTTTTAGAAAGAACACATTTATAAAGGGGGGCTGCACGCACTTTATTTTTATGTTATGTTTATTTTATGACACTTTTTTTAGCAGTGGTGGATCTAAGAATTCGTATTAAGAGGGGCAGAAGCTAAAGTAATAATTTAAAAAAAAAAACTTTTTGGAAGGGTGGGAGAAGGAGGAGTAAGGGTTAGGGTCAAGAAAACAAAAAAAATTACCCTTAGGAAAAAGAAAATCAAAATTTTTGAAGGGGCGGATCTAAGAATTCGTATTAATTAAGAGGGGCGGAACTTAAATAATAATTTTTTAAAAAATTTTGGAAGGGTGGGAGGAGGAGTAAGGGTTAGGGTCAAGAAAACTAAAAAAATTACCCTTAGGGAAAAAAATAATAATAATAATAATTTTTTTTTTTGAAGGGGTGAATCTAAGAATTCGTATTAAGAGGGGCGGAACTAAAACAATAATTTTTTAAAAAAATTTTGGAAGGGTGGGCCAAGAAGGAGTAAGGGTTAGGGTCAAGAAAACTAAAAAAAATTACCCTTAAGAATAAAATAAAAATAAAATTTTGAAGGGGCGGATGCCCCTGCCCGCCCCCTTTATATCCGCCTCTGCTTTTTAGAATGAATATATATAGAGAGAATAGTGCTCTTTGCAAAATTCACTGAAAAGTATCTATTATACCTAAACAGACATGCCCAAAACGCTTGTTAATCATAGTTGACCCAATGCAACCAATCACTTCCTAGCTGGGTTACTTAGTGACACTTTCACTATTCTAGAAACCCAGTTAAACAACAAAAATGCTATACGTATATAACCAATTAAATTACTAGAATAACAAAAATATATATTAATTATAATCATCATGCTTAGTTTCTATCCATTAATTAAGGATGGTGGAGCATATAAACAAGCTCTCAGACAGGTTTCTGTACCATTATTCCAAACTTCTTTTCTTTTCTTTTTTTCCAAGTCTCTTCAATTCCTTTTCAATGGCGAAAGTGTACCCTCAAGTACCAAGTTTTTCTCCCCACATGACTTCAAAGAGAGAATCGTTTACTGTGTGGATGAAATCTCTTGTTTATCAGACAAATGGCTGCACTGTTTACAACACAAATGGTGAAATTGTTTATCGTGTCGACAACTATGACAAGAAACGTAGCAATGAAGTTCATCTCATGGATCTCCGAGGCAAAGTTCTTTTTACTATACGACGGAAGGTATCTTAATTGCTTAACTACTGAATTTTCAACTAATTTGCTCAAACAAAAAAAAAAAATGAAGACTTAAACTAAATTTGGTTTTTGTTTTTTGTAATTATTTTGCAGAAACTTCTAGTTTTTGGAGGGTGGGATGGATATAGATGCAGCGATTCTTATATAAACGAAAAGAAGCCATGGTTTCAAGTTAAGAAGTGTTACAGAATGCTCAAGGGAGACTTAGGTTTTCAAGTTACTGTCGGCTGTGACAAGTACTGGATAGTTCGTTTGGCTGGAAAAACAGCATTTAGAATAGTGAATATTGATGGAGATATTGTTGCAGAGGTGAGTAGCTTTCTTAATTTGTAGATATTAAGGTTCAGTAGACTGTGAGATGACATAACAGTTGTATGACAATCGTGTAGCGGTTGGTTGTTGTTGTTCTTGTTTTGAAATTAAGGTTATATATGGGAATGAGATTAAAGGTTGGTTGTTGTTGTTCTTTGTGCTGGATTTGTGGATGCAGGCAAAACCAAAGCAGTCATCTTCTGGGGTACTGTTGGGCGATGATGTTTTGGCTTTGGTGGTGGAGCCTCATATGGATCATTCCCTTATGATGGCTCTATTGATTGTCTATGGACTAATTCGGCGTAGAATGTGAAATGATTCAGTTTTGCTTCTTAGTCTTCTAAGTCAATTTTGCTTCTCTCTATCTTTTTATCTTTATATATATATTCTTGTAGAGAAAGTTCTGTCTTTCTTCAAAAAAAAAAAGAAAGTTCTGTCTGTATTAGGTTTTTTTTTGCAGATGTGAAGAGAGAGTAGATATATATGGAAATGGAAGAAGGAAAGAGAGACAATATTCTATTCATTCTTTATATATATAAAAGCCATGCAGGCTAGGCAGTAATATATATATATATTTAGGCCTGTTAGACTTTCAGTGTTTTGAGAAAGTAGCTAGCGATTTTAAATTCAGCTAATGAAAAAAGACTTTTAAAAATGCATGTAATTGCGTTTAGCATAATTGCAATTCAATTAACATGCTCCTAAATAAGAAATTTTTACAATTTTGTTTAAAAACGCCTTTTTGATGCAAAATTGTGGGCTAAACCCATGTTAGGAAATTTATCATACTCTCCAGAATGAGAGACGCGAAAAATAAGAACACTAACAAAAAAAATAAAAAAAAAAATCGCCAACATAAAAATTTATTGAAGTTTATGTTCACAGAGTTTCAGCATGGTTTCACTATTGTTAGATATAAAATCAAAGTCACGTACAAGATAACTCACAAGAACTATTTCTTATAAAACAATACAAAGCACGTCAATTACATTCGTACAAAACTTTAAAGTTGGACTCATAAAAAATTTCATTTAAACTGTACCATTTCCAACATAGACCAAGATGATTGTAAGCTAGATTAAACACAAACCAGGGTACGTACGTAGGCAAACAACTGACCCTCAAAAGCTTTCAGAATATTGCTACTGTGTTTAAGTTTGACTCGCACAAACAGTTGAGCAAAGCACATGGTGATATCACAGGCATATAAAGTATTCAATAAACTCAAGTTTATCTCCAACATCATTTAAAATGCCAACAACTTAAGTTTATTCATTAGAAAAGAAAATGCCAACAGATACATATCAAACATGCAAAATTTTCCTAATTATATATATTTGGATTTCAGACCCTTTCATCATACATAACAAAAGCTTCAAGGTAGCAGTCAACGTCGAAAAATAATAATAATAATAATAATAATTGGAGAAAGAAAATAACTCAAACAAAAGGGAATGGCACGTAGCTAGCTGTGGTGTATATGAACTGTAGATGGTGGGGGTGACCCCTATAATATTAATCCAAACAAATCTCATCTCCAAGTTTACATTAATTTTGAAGGGAAACATGCATAAGGCGATGGAAATTAAAATAGACAGTGAAAGAAAGAAAATAAAGATAATAGATTTTATGTGATTCGGTTTATATCTATGTTCACTCGATCAATTATGTTTTGCTTTTATTCACTTGATAAATTTACAATATAAATGTCAGTACTATTTATAGGATAGTGGAGACCAGAAAGAATACAGAATGATAGAAGAGATCGAATCAAATAATATTTGAATACAGTCAAATCTAATTATAGAATATTACAATTAAATCTCTTATAAAATCAAATCTTATAATATATTCTAACAAATTTGTGAAAGCTGTTGCTTAAATATTGATAAAAACAGCTTGTAGATGAAAGCTTAAATATGTGAGTCTGGAAACCGTGCATCGATCTTCTCCATTTCATGAAAATAAGGGAAGTTGATCCCAATCTTTGTTTCAAAATCCTAGTTAGAACTAGACATTTGTCCCATGTTGATGGAGTTGTTATCAAGAGTAATGTTAGAATGAGGACTATATAGAAAGAAAACTTACGTAATTTTAATAGAGTTGGAAGAAATTTTGTTAGAAAAAAAAAAAAAAGTGTTTCTTACATGTTATTATAAAAATTATATTATATATATATATATATTCTCATGAGAAATATATAACAATTTTATAAACTAAGTTGAAGAAAATACTTTCAACTCGGTTTAGAGAAAACCGTTGTTCAACCTATATATATATAACTAGTCTTACCACCATAAAATGAAAATAACTTACATATTTAAATCATTGCAAAATTCAACAAAATATGGACAAAGTTTTCCTCAAACTTCTATTAATCTGACTCCAACTAATTCTATATATTAAACTTATATCTCACATGTTTTAAAGACAGATGTACTCAATTTAATAGATCAATTTTTTTTTGTTTTAAAAAAAAAAAAGAAATAATAATTCAACCAAATTTAAAAGAAAAGTCTATTCATATAGATATTAACTCCCATTAACTGTAGCCTCCCTGCGGTCGATGGCAAATTTCCAATCTAAAAAAAGCTGCATTTTTCTGTGTGTGCTTCGTAGGTGGACCTGAGTAGTTAACACTCATTTAAATTTTTCCTTCTTAATCCAAGCGTGCATTGTCACAATTCTACAAGTTTTTTTCTTAGTAATTTCACCTCTAGTTTGTTTTTCTATGCATTTATTATTGATTTTCAATGGGTGTTATATAATATTTTAAAATTCAGTCTACTAAATTAACATCTGTCTTAGAGCATATAGTTCTTAGAAGCATTCATTCTAAAAAATTATAAATATATGTAAAGATCACATGTTGTAAGGACAAACTTCATTTTAAAAAACCAGTTTGAAAAAAAAATAAAAAAATCTTAATATTACAAGTCTTGCAAAAACAACTTACAATGATGGAGTATTTCACCTAATCATGTTTAATTAAGTTCCTCAAAAGGGTGTGCTTTATGGGAATCAAAAGTAGTTGAAAATTTCACGACAACAATTTCTTACAAATAACTTAAAGAAAATAAATAAATAAAGACTCCAAACCGTGCAAATCCTCCTTCCTCTGCATATTGTACTTGTTTAATTGTAGTGGTGATGTAAGCCAACTATATATTTAGTGTGTATATATATATATGGATCTTGTCCATATATAATATATGAATACCCATATACATGCCTTAATTAAATTAAATGTGATCAATCCGATCGGACCAATCAAATAAAAGAAATACGTTGACACCTCACTCGATCCACTTTACCTCTGTTTTCTAGTAATTTCCACCAAATTTCTGGGTATACCTGCTTTGTAATTAAAATAATATTATTTTATCAACGCCCTCAACTCGAGTGTTTTTGGGAATACCACTCTCATTTCATGTGAATTAATATACATGATTTTTTTTTTAATTAAAAAAAATATACATATTTTTGTCTATTTTTTTATTTTTAAAATAATGTTACTTTTCACATTTATTTTATATTGGTTGACATAATAATGTGTTTTATTTCCCAGTTTTGTTGGCATGTAATAATGCTCTCTCCTCTCTCACTCGAATTCTGTCGCCTTTGAATTTTTTGGTCCTGACCTTTAAATTGTGGATGTGATGATTATTTTGACATTCAGGTTGATGAAGAAGAGTTTCGGCATGAGAGTCTTTTCGCTCTTAAGGTCGAGGAATAATAGCTATCCATGCATTTGGTTGAGTCTGTCTGGTGTAAATTTGGTATTAAATCTGAAGTTTAATTATGGGTTAGCGGATTGGTCTTGACCATGGATTGTATTTATCATTTTTTACGCTGATAATCTTGTAACTTTATGATATGGTTGCTAAAGTTATGTGATGTAAGAACTATATGCTCGTTAACTTATTGAATAAAATGTTATGTTTCCCTTATTTATATATATATATATAATTTAAGTAATTTTTTTTTTTTATATTAATCACTTAAAACGTACATCTCACATAAAAATACCTCAATAGTTACCCAGTTGGAGTGACAGAGGGCAGCCATCCCTCGGAGGGTAGTCTTTCTGTAAACATTTTTGTTGTTTATTTTTAAATTGTTTTTAAGCAATAAGTTAGCACCTATTATGCTAAATTTAATCACTTGCTCGAATTATATATCACTTGTAAAAGAGGTAAACTTTTCAGCTTCCCAGCGTCCACCTGCTTTTGACGTGGCAAAGGCCACGTCAGATTTTTATTTTTAAAAAAACAAATTTTAAAAAAAAAAATTGTAAAAATTGTTTTAGGTTAAAAAAAACTCTCTTCCCCATTTCATCGCCGCCTCCCCCTTCATCTCTTTTCTCTCTTCTCCCATTTTACTCACACAAATTGCTGCCTCCCATCGGCAATCAAAATCACCGCTGCCGATCAGTTCGTCCCACTCCCTCCCCTCACCGAAGGCCGAGCACTGCTTACGGCAAGCCACCCACATCTCCTTCTCGTTCATTTCCTCCTTGCCCAGAAGCCCAGCTCTCTCAACAGATCCAATGCACATCGGTCAAAAATCCCCAAATTTCAATGATGACATTAGCACCAAAGTGCGTATACCATCCCCAAAGGATTCACATTCCACCCCTAGGTTTTAATTTTGAATCCAGAAATAAGTTGTGAGGCATTATCAACTATTGGTCACCAAAAAGCCTACCTAGAAAAAATGGAGATTGGTCGACAATGGTGGGAGGAGGACAGGTTCATCTTCGCCGAAGGAATTTTTTGGTTGCTGGTTCTTCTTCGCCATCGTCAGAGTGAGAGAGAGAGAGAGAGAGGGAGGGAGAGCAATGGTTCTGGTTTTAGGGAGGGAGGGAGAGGGAGAAATTTTAGGTTAGGGAATGACAGATAATAGTAGAGAGAAAGCGAGAGGGAGAGATTGAGAGATGCGTCTAAGAAAGAAAGAAAGGGGGGGAGAAAAGCAGCTGAGGGAGGGGGAGAGAAGCGGCTGAGGGAGAAAGTGAGAGAAAGAGAAAGAGAAAGAAAATGTAAAACCTAAATTGATATTGCAAAAAAAAAAAATCAAAAAATAATAATGGTGGGGTCAGCCACGTCAGCGTTGGGTGGACTGAGGGAAGCCGGATAGCACGCCTCCTTGTAAAATATGGTAGGTAAGGTGATAATGATGATGTCGAGATTATGATTATGATGATGATGTCTTTTTGTATAGGAAACATCGTGGGGATTCTTGTTTAAAAAAATCAAACCCAAATTTTTTGTTGTTGGCTAAAATAAGAAGTGGCCCATTTGAATTATGTGCCCTTTCTTATTCTTTTATTTTTATTTATTTATTTATTGTGATGGGGAAGAACTTTGAGAAAGAGTGCCTATTTTAAGTAGATGAGTTGGGGAGGATTCATACATAGTTGTGAATAAATTTTACAAATTTAATAGTAATTCATCCTGAATTTAATGGTAATTTTAAAAATCGCATCACTTTTAAAATATAAAAAACAAAAACAAAAGCAGAAGTCTTCCGCCCCAGCATTACTCTTTCATGAGTTATTGCAGCCGGCCTAATACGCCCCCGCATCAATACACGTGGATGAAATTGCATGTGGTGAGTATACAAACCTGAGACCCCCCAATGCATGGGAAATTTGATACCAAAATTTCTATGATTGTTTTAGCAAGTTAATGTAGCAATGCCCCCATTGACATTGATTGGTGGAGTGGCCTAGTTGCCATCACGATTAGCTATATTATTGACACAGCCAAAGTAGCCAGCCTGGTGGAGGGAGACCACGCTCATGTAGTCATGTGTTCATGTATGTTTGATTAATGGAATAATCCCCACCTGCAAACAGAGATCTCTGTCTAACAATTAAGCATGCTTAAATTAAAGTATCCCTCAGCCATTAAATTATATAAGTGCATGCTCTTAATATTACCAGAGCTCCTATCAATGAATTGATAAAATGGCAAACAACTCATAAGGATAATCACATCCAAGGGATAATTATTATTNAGCAAGAGGGAGAGATTGAGAGATGCGTCTAAGAAAGAAAGAAAGGGGGGGAGAAAAGCAGCTAAGGGAGGGGGAGAGAAGCAGCTAAGGGAGAAAGTGAGAGAAAGAAAAAGAGAAAGAGAAAGAAAATGTAAAACCTAAATTGATTTTGCGAAAAAAAAAATTCAAAAAATAATAATGGTGGGGTCAACCACATCAGCGTTGGGTGGACTGAGGGAAGCAGGATAGCACGCCTCCTTGTAAAATATGGTAGGTAAGGTGAGAATGATGATGTCGAGATTATGATTATGATGACGATGATGATGTCTTTTTGTATAGGAAACATCGTGGGGATTCTTGTTTAAAAAAATCAAACCCAAATTTTTTGTTGTTGGCTAAAATAAGAAGTGGCCCATTTGAATTATGTGCCCTTTCTTGTTCTTTTATTTTTATTTATCTATTTATTTATTGTGATGGGGAAGAACTTTGAGAAAGAGTGCCTATTTTAAGTAGATGAGTTGGGGAGGATTCATACATGGTTGTGAATAAATTTTACAAATTTAATAGTAATTCATCCTTAATTTAATGGTAATTTTAAAAACCACATCACTTTTAAAAGATAAAAAACAAAAACAAAAGCAAAAGTCTTCCGCCCCAGCATTACTCTTTCATGAGTTATTGCAGCCGGCCTAATACGCCCCCGCATCAATACACGTGGATGAAATTGCATGTGGTGAGTATACAAACCTGAGACCCCCCAATGCATGGGAAATTTGATACCAAAATTTCTATGATTGTTTTAGCAAGTTAATGTAGCAATGCCCCCATTGACATTGATTGGTGGAGTGGCCTAGTTGCCATCACGATTAGCTATATTATTGACACAGCCAAAGTAGCCAGCCTGGTGGAGGGAGACCACGCTCATGTAGTCATGTGTTCATGTATGTTTGATTAATGGAATAATCCCCACCTGCAAACAGAGATCTCTGTCTAACAATTAAGCATGCTTAAATTAAAGTATCCCTCAGCCATTAAATTATATAAGTGCATGCTCTTAATATTACCAGAGCTCCTATCAATGAATTGATAAAATGGCAAACAACTCATAAGGATAATCACATCCAAGGGATAATTATTATTATTATTATTTTAGAAAAAAAAAAAAAGAACAGTTGGATTTAAAGAAGAGAAAGATTAGTATCTGATGTTATTCTTTATTAATTTTCAAAAAATATATATATATTTATTTAGTCCTTAAGATTTGCAGTTGCACCAATATGATCCTTTGATATTAAGAGTATCTTAAAGATTCATGGGGTAAGTTCTGCCCAAAATAATTCTTATTGTTAACTGTTTGACATAAACCATTAGATGCACACATTGATTCACATTATAACTAATCACCGATTCACACGTGGGTTAGCTAATGACTCAAGCTGTTACAATCTTATTACCCCCAATCGCTCCTCATCTATCAAGGGGTAGCCTCCCCTCACAAGAAGGGTGACCACCTTTTATGGTGAAGGGAGGTTGCCCACCATGAGGGACATCGCCCCTCACTCAACTTCCTCTAAAAAAGGGGCAACCAAATATTCCCTCCTCTCATCTAGGGAGGGACAGCCTCCTCTCACTATATGAGGGGCAATCTTTTTTAATATGGGATAAAACTATAATTTTTTAGTAGGTTGACTTGTCTTGTACGCCATGTCAATCGGTAATTGATTGTGACATAAATCCACATGTGCATTTAATGGTTTCTATCAAACTACTCACGAAATGAATCATTTTGGATAAATAGTTTACCTTCAGAATTTTAAAGATACATTTGATTAATTTTTTCTTAATTTTCAATTCAAAGTATGAGTTATATTTGAAAGATAAATATCTTGAAAGTCTTTCATGAAACATTAATATAATACGTTGAGACTCCATTGAACTTAATAAGGTCTACAAGTTTTTCACTCATATATGTTATATTAATAAGTGATGTTACATATCATACCCTTATTTTACTCCTATCCCATTAGGCTGTCATTGGTAGTGCCAACAAACTTTGATTTTTTTTTTTTTTCTCTCTCTCTCTCTCTCTAATCCAAGAGGTTATAGACGCTACCACATCAGCCCGTGGCAATGAGTGTAGGATGAGAGTGCACAATATAGGAAAATTTTTATACAACTACCAAACAACTTGATCATATGACATTATTATTATTTTTTTTTATAAGTAATTAACATGTCATAAAAAGTACACAAGAAGAAGTACCACCAGCAAGAACGAGCAAAAAGAAGAAAACCACTATAACTAATCGTCAAATAAAAAACATAAGTAACTGTCCAAAGATACAAAATTTTGAAAAATAAGGATATCTCCTCTAATGTGCTCTCAAAATTTTTATCATTCATTTCCCTTCATATATACCATAAAAAGGCGTGTAGGCACCATCTTCTACATAGTAGTACTTCGTGTACTATCGGTAGTCCACCAGCAAGCATACAAGTTAACTATAAATTTAGGATTAACATTTGCAAAGAAAAAATTTAAGAGTTAATTTTCACTTTCATGTCATTTCAATTGTATAACAATTTACTAAATAACATTACTCATTCTAAATATGAATTGCATGATATTCTTATATTCTAAATGCATGATACAATTGAAAGTGCTGCAGACAAAAATGTATTCATCTTAACAAGTAGAAAGTACCGTTCTTTGTATTATCTCAACCAAGAAATATAAAAAGAATTTATTAATAATGGAAAGGTCACATATAGCAAGCTCTCAAAAAATTACAGAAAGAGCGTGGGGTGGAGGCAATACAGAAGTATATAACTGAGCTACACTGAACAACTACTAGACAACTTTCTATTATACTTTATGGGACAGACATACAGCAATTGCTAGAGAAAAAGCAAAAAATACAAGAAGGAACTAAAAAAAAAACAAAACACAAAACAATATTGTACTGATGTACCTATTACCTTATGGATCAGGAAATTCCCTATTACCTGCCCTTAGCAATCGGTCAGACAATTGTAAGAGGTCTCTTGATGGAGCCCATTTACCATAACAGGCCAGGGGCCTCTTACAATTGCAGGGGATTCCCCGCAATCCGGACAGGGGATTGTAGGAGATCGCAATCCTTAACTTATTCACTTTGTTGGAACTGCACATCTGAATTTTCAAAGCGGCTTTGCTATACATGGTATATATGCTCCGGTATATCAGGAAAATGTTACTAGCTCTTCTTGGCATTCTTGAGGTTACGCACTGTCATTACAAGCTGCTGTCTTTCACCTTCTACCTCCGCAAACTTAAGACTTATTTCTGAATATCTCTCTTGCATCTCCCTTAGTTCGCTTTCCATCAATTTGTTCCTCTCCTTTAACAACGCCAATTCAGCTATTAAATCGTCAAGGTTTCCATCTCTATTACTAATAATAGAGGCTTTCAGTTCTTTCTCTGACAACGTTTCGTGGTTGCTGTGGTGAAACATTAAGTAAACATGTTAGTGACTTGCAATTAGAAAGGAATTGTAGTTAGCATAACTGCAGTTACCCATATAGCAACCAGCAAGTAGTACTCTTCTGTATTCAAGTAATACCTCTTGATTAATGATGAGGCATTCCCATTTTCTTTTGGCAGGCACGCTGTACTGCTCAAAAGTTCAGCTGCAGTTCTCGCCTCTTCAGGTATGACACTGATAGAGATAATGTCACTTGTATCTTTGATGGCCTGTATATTATTGAGATAATTCAGTTTGGCACTCAAACATGATAGAGGAAATGAAAGGAAACTTGGCCGAACAATAACTCAAAAAACAAGACAGAACTATGCATAGGTTTTGATAGCAAACCCTCATTGATCCTCCTACAATTATAAGGAAATTAAGCAGGTCAAGAAGGTACTTTTATCATTAAACAGTACAATAGCTACTGTACTATATAATATAAGCATCTCATTTCGATGCATTAGATGATGTGCACTGTTGCAAACCTTTTGAAATGCAGCACTCTGACTGAGTTCTTCCATTTTGCTCTCTAATTCTTCAATTGTGTTCTGAAGATCCTTTTCCTTCTCCAAAAATGAATTTGTCGAGGTTTCCAAGGCAGTTTCTTTTAGCTTTATCTGTACCTGTCAGACAAATTCATTATCAATACAAAGAATCCTTTAACCACCACAACTGGCACACACAAATCAAGAAAACAAATTCATAACACATTTTAGACAGTGTAGGAGGGTCACAAGTACGTACGAAGGGCAGTTAATATAACCTGATAGCCACACAGAAAACTGTTAATCATATTGTAGTCTAGCAAAACTTTTGCCACTGGCACAGTCATCTACACATCATCATTTATGCATAAGCATGTATTTATCAGAACTTATGTATTCATAGACTAAAGGGAATAGTAATTTACCTCGAGCAATTTTATTTTCTCCCTCAGGCTTGCAACTTCTTTTGAACCACGGGGAACTGAAGCTAATTTATTGTTTTTTGGAGTAGGTTTAGATCCATTGGAAAGTGCCAAATGCCCATCAGTATCCTTGAGCTTCTTCTCTATACTGATGAATGCTTCATCCTTCTTCTTCAGGTCAATTCTTAATTGGAAGACCTGCTTTCTGAGTTTCTCTTTCTCAACTTCATCCTCAAACAAGGAATGTTTTAAATCATTACACTGAGCTTTAAGCATTTCCATCTCCGATTCTAAGAGCCCAACAGTTGCCTCCCTCTCATCCTTGAGAAGCCTTATTCTACTTAACACCTCCTGTGACTTCTCTGCTTCCTTCTTAAGCAAAGAAATTGTGTTCAAGAGCTCATTTCTGTCTACATTTCCCGTCTGTACCAGCATCTCAGATTGATTAATTGATGTCTTCATTTGTTCCAACTCAGCTCGCAAATTTTCTTGCTGTTCTTCTTGTTCAGAAAGGCACGTATTCTCTGCTGTGAGCCTTTTAATCTCAGCTTTGAGCATTTCAATCTCCTCGGAGAAAGCCCTGCTAACTTCTTCACCATGCTGTTTCTGATATTCAAGTTGCATGGACTTGTTATCAATTTCCACCAACATCTGTTCTATCTGATATGTCTTCATGTCTATTTGGTTGGAAAGCTCGCGTCTTTTAGCCTCATAATCGTCCCTCGCTGACTCAAGCTCTTCTTTGACTTTCTGGAGCATATCTTCTAGTTGACTTTTCTGCAGTCGCAGTTCATGAGCTTCCATCAATGCTTTCGCCGCCACCTTCTCATTTGCATCAAATGTAGAGGCCATTTGCATTGAGAGCCTTCTAAATTCCTCCTGAAGCCTCTCAGCCATACTAGCATTTTTCCATCTCGTCTTTCGCAACGCTTCCTCTGCTCGGATGGCTCTCTGCTCCTGCTCAACTTTGGCACGTGTCACAGATTCCAGATCTGCTTCAAATCCTTGTGCCTGCTTCTCCAATTCTTCCTCCAAGCTTTTCATATGCTTCTCCAACGCTTCCTCTGCTTGGATGGCTCTCTGCTCCTGCTCAACTTTGGCACGTGTCACAGATTCCAGATCGGCTTCAAATCCTTGTGCCTGCTTCTTCAATTCTTCCTCCAAGCTTTTCATATGTGTTTCAAGTTCCCTTATGGTAGCCAAAGAATCTGAGAATTCTTTCGACTGCCTCTGGAAATCGTTTTCCAAGCTCTCAATATGTTCTTCTAGTTCAGCAACGGCAGCAGAAGGAGATGAACATTCATACTGCATCTTCAGTTGTTCTTGCAGTTGATTTTGTTCCAGTTTATACGACATGTCATGGTTTTCCTGCTTCAATATCTCATAGTCAAGTGCAAGCTGCTCCATCTGCATCTCCAGCTCATCTTTATCTCTCCTATAAATCTCTATTTCGCCATAGAGGTCTATGATCTTTTGCTCCAGCAAGTACGCTTCTTTGTCATCACTGTGCCCCCTAACAAGCTCTTCCAGTGCTTTCTGCTCTTCATCATCATCTGTCTCACATTTTAGATGGGTTCCCCTTAACTCTTCAGCGTTCTCATTGGATCCTAATTTGTTGGAAAGATCAGATATTTCCCTGTCCTTCACTTCCAACATTTCATCCATGTCCCTTACAGCAAGAATCAACTCAGCATTAGATTCCTGGGTCTTCCGCAATTGTAATCGAAGATTGCCATTCAAGTCCTTCTCATATGTCAATTCTTGTCTGATTTCTTCAATAAGAGCACACAGATCTCCACCTTCTGACAGCAACTTGCTTTTAACTTTTGCCTCATCCATACGTTTCTGGAACGCCTTGAGTTTCTCACATTCTGACTTTATTTCATCTCTCTCCTCTTTCAAGCTAACAATCTCTCTTGTGAGATCATGCCCCCTTTTGCTCTCCTTCACTATTTGCTTTCGTAGGGTCTGTAATTCCAACTCTGACAGATCTGCCTGCCTAGCCAATGCACCAAGCTCAGCCTTGAGCTTTTCAATCTCAATATCTGAAGCCTGTTGAGAGCTTTCTCTTAGAAGGGCATCGTGAGAACTATGTGTTGAGTCATCTGTACTTATGCCATGATCAGAACCCCCTGACCATTCCTCATATACTGTAGTTGAGGCATTTCCTGCTGGTTGATGCTGCAACGAGGAGCGTCTCAGAGATGACAGGAAGCTAGAAGGGTCCTGGTGGATGTTACTATTTCTCAGCCCAACTTCTCGTGGGGTATTAAGTCCAGAGCTACTCTCGGAACTTGACAATGTAATGTCCGATCCACTGGACGCTCTATGGTTACCATTCAGGTCAGCATTGAGGATAGTTTTATCATTTGGCCCATCCTGTAAAAACAATAGGGAAAAAAGACACATAATACATCAATCATTTAAATCAAAAAACAAAGAAAAAGAAAATAAATTCCATAGTCATATATGTTTTCCGAAATTTCATATATCTGGGCTTAAATTGTGAAAACATAAAATAAGTTTTTGCACCACTAATCCCCCTTCCCTTTCCCTACTCCCCTTTTATGAAGGGATGGAGAAGGTCAGTGACAAACTATATAAATGAAGTAAAAGAAAACTGAATTTTGTTTTTGCTGCATTACTTCAGTAGGATGACTAGCAATGCTTTCATCTGCATCACCATAACTTAGGTAGGTCTTCAAGCTCCTTTCCTCGGATTTGAAGTTTGCATCTTCACATTTATGCGCCTCTCTATAAAAAAAAAATATATAAATAAAAATAAAAATAAAAATTCAACAAGGCCAGACTCACAATTATAAGTTACAAAAGCAAAGCCCGTAATCATCAAAGAGATTAAAACATAGTATGACTATTTATACCTCTGATCTACATTTTCCTGCAGTCTCTGAATCACAACCTATTCAAAAACAGAAACAAGAGTTCAATTTAACACAGAACTCAATCTTTAATCATGAGAGCAAGCAGAGAAATCTCTGAAGGATTTATATAACCAAGAGATATCAATTTGAGAGGAAGAGAGGACGAGTGCTAACATGTAAAACTGCATTTGAATTTGAATTCGAATTCTTAAGAGGAAGAGAGACAGAGGAAGGTTTTGTTGCCTCGGCATATTCAGCAAAATCAACAGAAACTTCCCCAATAGTGCCTGCTTTCGAAGGCCCCTACAGAAACCCACCAAAAAACACATTAACACAATTGAAACAACCACTCCACAAAAAATAAAATTTTGAAATTCAACAACTTTGGCTACTATTTCATACAGTTGACACAAGGAAGTAGTAGACTCTCTCATTGATCTTCCCAGTCCTCGGGTCCTGATTGAATCTCACCGTCTCATAGACCGGATTTTCCCAACAGCAAGTTCCGTTTTGAACCGTAGCTTTCTCTGATTTCACCGTCGGCTTTCCCACATCCGCAGGGGTCAAAGACACCACCAGCGCATCCGTACCAAACTGCGATATCTGGAATCACAAGCCACAATCTCTTACTTTTCACAATTCCAATCACATATTCACTACAATGCCGTTCACATTCCACTGTTTTATTCCCAAGAACTAACGAAAAATTAAAGCAAACAGAATTTTTAGGCCTTCCTTGCGTGTGTTCTTGTTTCCATAATTTAAAAGCTTCAATTCAAGTGATCCACATGCTAGTGGTTAAGCTCATTTTCTTTTCCTACATTTTCTCGGCAACCAAACAGAACAAAACTCAACTCACATATCCACTACTATCAAATCCAAGACTCCAAAAAACAAATCCAAACAAATTATACTCAAATTTTGGTTACACAGACATATACATATTTCAAAACAAAACGAAAAACATGATAGAATCACCTGCGTTGCATGGAACTGCAATTTGAAGACCGCTTTGACCTTGTTCTTCTCGCTCCTCCACCTCGCCGACCTGAACATTCTGGCCGACTAACAATATCCAAGCTCCGCCGGGAACTCCACCGGAAACCTCCCCAATCACCGGAGCTCCGGCGAACCTCGACTGCACATAACTATACCGACTCAATGCAGGCCAAAACGATCAATCTCAGCTCCACCAACCTCTTAACCCATCGCAGGAAGCAGCACAGAGAGAGAGAGAGAGAGAGAGAGCGGAGCGAGTCGACTCAGCCGATCAAATGCGAGTCCGACTCAGCGAAAGACTGAGTTCCGGAGAGTGGAGAAAACTCGAAACTCGCTGAAGAGATTGCAGAGAGGAAATGAAAACATAGCAGATCTGAGAGGAAGCGCTTGTGCTGCCGTCTCTTTTACAAGGAGAGATGACACTTGGTTTTCTTTTTTCTTTTCTTTTTTTCTTTTTCTTTTTTGTTTTATTTGTTTTTCAAAAAAGGAAATCAATAATTAAAAATATTGAAATATTGAAGGAGAAGCTTCTCTGGGATTAATTAATTAATTAATTATTAGAAAAAGTTGTATTAGGTGGGAGGTTAGCACTTAGCATCTGTGTAATGTTGTCTGTATTGGGTCAAGGGAATAGTAGGTATCAGTTTGACATACATGCCCTTGTACTTTTATGTAATATTTCTGACATAATTGTCTTACCTTACTCACTTCTCACGTGCCATCCTGCTGGTAATGAGGGCAGAACTGGTAGAAAGTTTTTGCAATATACACTTTTTTTTTTAATAAAAAAAATAAACGAGCTTAAGCTTCTCATTCGGGTTACCAATTCTATTCATTCTTATTCCCGTATTTAAGCATAGGTATAAGATTTTGAGAAATACTACGGTTTATTTTGGTGTTCTCCTGATTTTAAGTTGATATTATTTTTAAAAAAATTAAAAAAATATATATATTTACATAAGATTTGGAGAACGTCAAAAAGAACTGTAATATTTTTCTAAAATTATATAAATCAACTCTAATATATTTAACTAATTAAATTATAGCCCTTAATTATAATCCACTAATTCTATACTGAATTCATATGAAATTTTTAAATCATGTCAAAAATTATTAATTATAATGTCAAGTAATTTGTGTTTACGTCGTGAACCTATTTATGGAATGGAAGAAACATCATGTCAATAGAATTTGTCAATTTGACGTTGCATTTGTCGGATTATGTTGAAATGATTTGTTCGTGTCATTGTCAACGAAATGGAATCTTATGTGTATTTAGGCCTACTCTTAAGCAATGTATTTTCTTTCACTTTTAGCCACCATATTTTACCCAAGATTAATGTTAAAAAATCAGTTTTTATTACATTATTATTTTAATTTGCAAATAATACAGTTATTAATAAATATTTAAATTAATTCTTATTAAAAAAAATTAAAAAATATATATAATTTTGAGTCAGTAGTGGCGGCTGACTTCCACAAATGCCCATTATAAGCAACACCAATTGCATCATTTCCTTCCCACCCAAGATTTAGATTTTAAGAGAATGTCCCAATCAATGTGCTTCATGCACATAAAAAAACTGAAATATATTTCACATTCTTGCATTTATTTTATGAACAATTATAAAATTTAGGGAAAAGTATAAAATGGCCCCCCAAACTACCGGTCATTTGTAATTTAACCCCTCAAAGTTTCAATTGGTATAAAGTAGTCCCTCAAACTACCAACCCCTTATAATTTGACCCCCTCCGTTAAATGAAACCGTGAAAATAGATGAAAAACTTAAAACGACGTTGTTTTGGGATGCAAAATTACTAAAATGCCCTAATTAGAATAAAAAATAAAATTAAAAAACCCCCTCTAAAATGGTGCCGTTTTGTTTCATTTCAAGAAATCCCACTTCTTCCCCCCTCCCCGTCTTCTTTCTTTGGCTGGACTGATAATCAATTATACGTAAACAGATATCTCAGTTTTGAGAAAGAAATTACTTATATTCATTTATAAAAACAGAAAAGAAAAAAACCAAAAGGAATTTGACAACTAATCGACCAGAAATCAACACACTCATACAAACGTAACAAAACGACACATTCTTCTTCTCGGTCCTAGAGTCCCCTCCAGTGGTTTCAGTCTGTCCACCATTAAAGTTCAAGGTGGACTTGGAGTTCAAGTTGGCCGCCTGCATGGCATGAACGTCCGGCACGCCACCGGTGACGGAGGACCCCACCTGCCAAACCTGGTTAACCATCACAGCGTTCTCTGGGAACTTCACTTTAGCGAAGATCCTCATGACACCGCCGGACTGCACAGCGCTCAGGTCCCACACCTCGAAGGAGAGCTTGGACTCCGTGATGGGCCCAATGGAGCTGATGTTGTAGGTTTTGACGGTCATGACGCCGTTGGATAGGAAAGCAAGGAGGGTTTGGGAACCCTTCATGCCCGTCGCAATTGGGTTTATGGCCTAGGCAACCCAGCCACCGGAATTGGCAGGAGTGGCGATGGAGAGGGATGAGTTTGCCTGGTCGTGGGTCCAGTGGAGGTAGGCGGTCAGCTGAGTGAGGTCCAGGCAGTGAGTGTAAAGGTTGGGGTCTCGGATCTCCGCCGCGTACTTGCCCCACGGCCTTTGTCAGACCCCTCTGTAGTGCCTTTTCACTTCCAGACTTGGGTTTTCCGGTACGGGATGCTTTCAACGATGAAAGAAAGAAGACAGGGAAGGGGGAAGAAAGGGGGTTTTCTTGAAATGTAACGAAACGACACCGTTTTAGAGGTGGATTTTTTAATTTGATTTTTTATTCTAACAAGGGCATTTTAGTAATTTTGCATCTCAAAACGACCTCGTTTTGAGTTTTCCATTCATTTTCACAGTTTTATCTAACGGAGGGGGCTAATTTATAAGGGGTTAGTAGTTTGGGAGGCTACTTTATATCAATTAAAATTTTAGGGAGCTAAATTATAAATGACTGGTAGTTTGAGGGGCCATTTTATACTTTTCCCTAAAATTTACGCTAGTTAGGTTCATCCATAAATGCTCAGTCATTTTTCCTCAAGTGATATTATTATTATTTTATAACAATGTTTCTTTTTTATTAATTTCATAAAAATAGAATAGATTGATCTAATAAAACAATATCATAAATACACTGAGAAATTTTTTTCATCTAAATCTAATCTATGTTTTATTTAACTCTTTGAATGTTACTGTCTCTAACAGTTTTTAGATCTGCAGCATATTTATGCGAATCACGCGACTGACCTACATGGTAATTAGTGTCACGTGAACTATCANATTTTTTTAAAAAAAATTGAGAAATATATATATATATATATATAGGGATTATGGCGTCCATCTCGTGTGTGTATATATATATAATTATATATATGCGCTAAGTTGGCATGCGCCATGAATTTTAGGTTTTTGAGACTTTGCTTGGCAATATCTGAGATTGGGGGGCTTTCATGGTCATTTCGCACCGACGTAGAAGTTGAAGAATATTGATCGGTGGCTAGGAGAGATAAGAAAGCACGCAAGCAATCCCCAACGGTCAGCTGTGACAAGTAATTAATTAATATATCCTTGATTATCTAAATTAATCTTTCGAAAATGACATTTTAACCAAAAGAACTCCATTTTATCATATTTAATTTGATAAATTAATAAATTATGTATGCTTTAATTATGAATATGGCCATAATTTTATTAATTTTAACATTTGAGATACTTTTCACATGCTTAAAAAATCATGATAATTTTATAGGTTGAATTAATAATAATAATAATAATAATTCAATTTAAAGAGAAATTATGTCCATATATAAGTATTAATCCAACCAATACTATTCTACTCTTGGTAGGCCAGGAGGAGTTGAATATTGTTTTAGCTAACCATCATTCGTTGTACATTGGATTCTCATCCTCTAGAGGTTCTCAATCCCATTAGCACAATTAGTCCACTACGATTTTGACTGAAAAGGACTACAAAAATCATGACTTTGAAAATAATTAAAATTAAAAGACTAGAAAAAAAAAAAAAAGATATATCCGTGATCAATTGGCATTAAACCTTGGGTGACAAATTCAACTTTTGCCATTACTATTCTATAGTTTACAATGCTGACTTTTTAGCTAAAAAGGTATTGGAGAATTTACAGATTTGGATAAGGTTTGATGAACTACTGATATTGCATGTAATACGGGCAGCTCATTACACTGATCTTCGTTCAAAACTTACAAATGCCCCTCATAATCCCTTATAATTTCTCAAATTACGAAAATTAGGCCCTTTTTAGGCATCTAAATGTTTCAAAAATGTAACATATAAAAATGTTATCGAGGTAGCCAGAAAAAAGTTTTCATCCCAAAATGTTTTTTCTTAATTTTTATAAAGACGCTTATTTTTTAGAAAATCAAAAAATAATTTTTGGTTCAAATTATTCAATATGTGATATTCTCAATGTGTGTTAATGCCTAGAAATTGCTTAAATTCTGTAAACATGTTTTTATTTGAAAGGTGTGTAATTATGAGCAATATTTGATTTGTACGAGTAACTAATGCAACCGCCGTTTGGTAATCTACGTTAAGTAGAAGACAAGATACCCACTCAAATACGAAGGGTGAAATGTTAAGGAAAATAAAAGACCATATCAACACATACAAAAATTATTTAATAATTATGAGAAATGTTAGAAATTATATTTTAATTCTATAATTATTTCACAATTGTCATATAAAATTGTAGTATTTCAGCATTATTAAGTAGGTATTAAACTTTTTTTTTTTTTTTTAACAATGTCTGATCTCTAGATTATTGCTACATGTTGCCAGGTCAACATGATATGATAAAAGTGAGATACAATTAGTGTTATGTATGACATTTCTCGCCACCGTATATGTCAATTGAATATTCTAATAAGGTTAGGTAAGGTTCATATTTAACGATTGTGATCCTTTATAATTACATTGCTTGACTTTTATAAAAATTTGAACAGTTTAAGAGAGCAAACTGTAGGGTTCACTTGCTCCAAACAACTTAGAGTATTGAACCCGCATACTCAGAGCAAGTGGGTTCTACCGTCTATCCAAATTTTTATAAAATTTCAAACCGCCCTAATTTTAAGAAGTCTTAATCCCATCTTGAAGGCAATAGTTTTATAATCCTAAAAATATTTGACTGCCGTACAAGGCAACATTTGGAGGTTCTCTCTCTCTCTCTATCTTTGTTTCCTTTTTTATTTTTTATATATTTTATTTTTGGTTGGATGGTAGAAAGAAAGTGAAGTTAGATGAGGAAGGTGTATGGTATGGTACAAAGTAAAGAGTACGTGGAAGAGAAATGAGGTGACTGGTGAGGCGAATAGAGGGTAAGAGATGTTGCTTTCAGTGTTTCTTTAACTTGGCTTTAAAGGTGGTCATGGGTTGGGCGTGAGGAGGTGAGCTTTAATCAGCTACATATTCAATCTATCACAGTACTCCACGTGAGTCTCTATTCTCCTAAAATAAATAATAGTCTAGAAATAATATCTTAAGAAAAAAAAAATTGGGTTAAAAAAAAAATCATTTTTATCCGTCGTGTCTCTCTCATGAGTAGCCGACCACCACCTTAATTGGGAGTGGTCAAGCACCCCCAACAGAACCTATCATCGTCCCCCATCTAGCCCGACGCGTCGTCGGCCACCGCCTAAATACACTTGCTACTGGCCACTACCCAACCCAAGCTACCGCCAATTCCCGTCCAACCCAACCCACAGCCGACCACCCTCTGATAACTATATTTGACTGTCCTCCGTCGCCACAAGAGCTAGCATCATCTTTAGCTACCATTCATCGTCACCAACCACCCCCAAGGAGGTGGTTAACCACCATGGAGGATCAAACAAATACTTTTTCTTTGAGATATTAATTTTATAATTAAAGGTATTTTCTTATTTCTAGGCAATCATCATTTTAGTATGCTAAACATACCCAAATATTAAAAAAAATAATTAAATTCATCATTTTCTATCCACATATATTTTTATAAATAAAAAACTATGATTTAACATAGTATTATAGCAATAGTCATGAGTTCAAATCCATTTCCATAACTTATTTTTTATTTCAATTAAATATTTCACATTTTAAATCTTCTTTGAGCTTTGAAACCCAACTGCCAACCTAACTGCCCTTAAATGGGGTCCTAAGCGAAATTGGAATTTACTTAGTTTATAGGCTTTGTTCCTATAAATATATTATATATATATGGTGGTCCTAGTTTATGGGTTGTCTTCTTTAATTAATGTGCATTTTAACATATTTGAGCAACAACACATGCATGCTTGGACAGTACGTTGGACCCCCAAAGAGGGTGTGTTTCTTGGTCTCACGACAAATAATGCCATTGCCTTTTTGTTTTCCCTTTTTGGGTTCCATACAATTGCCTTGAAGAAAGCTAATTATAATAGTCTTAAACCTGTTTAGACAATGCTAAAAGATCTTATCCATCTTTATCTTCTTCTTCTTTTGTTTTTGTTTTTTGTTTTTTGGTTTTTGGTTTTTCAAATGATATGTAGAATTCATCATCTTTGCTGCAAGACATTTAGTTTAAACAAATGTTATAATTAGCAAGAATATCTATTTAGGAGGAAATTAAAAAGGAAGATTGTTTGAGGTATATATACTACGTAGTCTCTTACAAAATTATAAGACAGTCTATAAAATACTTATTCCGTCAATCTCTAAATAATTAAATTTGATTGTGAATGACGTAACAGTACCGCATGAATTGCCATGTCAGTTTGTGAGTCTATGTATACTTGTCATGTCAGTTACTAACAATTAAATTTAATTGTGGCTAACATGACAATATCATGTATACTGTCATGTTAGTTTGTAAAAATTTTACGCCTTGTTTTGATTTCTCTAGTTCCTCGTCCCATTAGCCTTTGTAATACTCTGTATGAACTCCTAAGTAAAAATCGTATCATTGGTGCCATGATAATATATATTATCCATTGTTCAAGAGCTTCTTCATCTTATTTGTAACAACCAAGGATGTCAATGTATTATATTCTGGCTAAACTAGACTTGGAAAAGGTTTATATATGATCTTCTTGAATGGCCCTTAATATATAAGGGTATGTTCGGTAATTAGACACTCCAACTAACAAGACAGTCTATATGATATATTGTATTAAAAAATTCAATATGATGGATAAAATTGGATATATATGTATAGTACCTGGAGAAACTTTTAACACCATTTATCTTTAGGTCATAGACAAATTAAACTGGGGTCGGGGGTGACCCCCCAGTCCTCTTTATCTGCTACCTCTAAAAGCCTTATCTCAAAAGGAAAACAAAAGAAAGATACATCTTTTAGACTTTTTTTCAGTAGCATGGATGTGCCTACTTACCGATAAAACAGCATGAAAAGACCAATTTTAGGATTATGTAAGCTAGTTGGAAGGGAAAAGAAATAGTTGGAAGGGGAAACTAGTAGGACACAGGCTTCCATCTTCATTGAGGCAAAAGTAAGAACCACAGAGATGTTGATGCTTGTGATGGTATAGCGATCGAAGATTGTCATGATCACTATAGGTGGATGGTCCCTCTTCGGAGTTTTGGTAGTAGCCAGCAGGATTCAACTTTTCCAACTTATATCGGAGAGGGACCCTTAATCCACTTATTCATGATCATGGCTTCCACTTTAGAGCTTTATTATAATAAATTTGCATTGGCTCTAGTGACAATTGGTCACATCTTAAGTACGTTCATATCCAACAAATTGCAAAGAGAATCCCTTTTTAGGCTTATTATTAAGCTATCATCCTGGGAATCAGTAGGAAAATCTGGTGGGAAAGTAGGGGCCATTAATTATAGCTTTATGGTTTTGGTACCTTCCACTTGTAGGAAACGGCTAAATGTGAAGTCCCAAATTAACAAACATATCAAGGATGGGGCATATGACAATATAATTAGAGATGAATGAAAAATGCCACCAAATATTCTTGTTGTTCTTTTATATTTAAGAAAAAAATATTTCGATACACCGAATAACCACTTGACCAATCCTTGGTAGCAGAATTCGGTGTCATTTCTTTGCCAAAGGCATACAATTCTAGCAAGCAATATCCGGCAAAGGTTGTACCTTACAAAAGGAAGTGAGTTGAGCACCATGATTAGCCAAGGTCATGCCCTATCAGAGGACGACACCAATTAAGCTAGGGTTAGAGGAGAAAACACTCTACATAAGTGGAGAAAGGCCGTCATTACAGGCACATTCACTTGATTTTCTACTACTCTTGCATTTTCCTAATTTTTTTGTCCATCTGATAAAAAATTTTACTAACTTAAGCATTAGAATTATATCTCACCGGCACTTTCAGAAAGACTCCGAGCTTACTCTAGCTCCATTTCTCACTTCTCCTGTTCTCCAAATCTTATTGAAAAATTTTACATGATTTATGTTGGTTATCAGAAGTTAAGTTTTAAGTATTTCCTACATTACTCAATATTAATTGTGAGGACTAAATTTTTTTTTCATTGTTCTTTTACTTAATATACTCTTTTGTCTTTTATCTTTAATTTACGCATATATATATATATAATTGGAAAGGCCAACGTCGTCATGCTTGCATAACCTTGGAGAATATATAGTCCAATCAAATCAACCCATTACATTAACGAGGTACCCTCCTCTACCTCTTTAATTTGGTGGAGTAATTGGTGAGACCTAATTCAACAACCGACGTAGAGCATATTAATGGACCATAAAAATTGAATATATACATATACTCAGTACTTTATGAATTCTCAGTACAAATTGATCATAATCAGATCATATGTATTTTATAAATTCTAAAATTGATGGATATTGAAAGAAGAGCCAGCTTCCATGTCAGTAATAATAATGCAACGGGCTGCACTAGAATTTTTTAGGTGAGGAGCCCGGCCGTATGTAAATAAATACATCAATATAAATAGCAGTAGATCGTATAAAATTGAATTATTTATCTATTTAGGAGATGAAGAAGTTATTATTGACATGACCATTGATATAGAAAATAATATTTTATAAAAAATTTAAAAAGTTTTGAACCCCCAACTTCTAAGGTAGGTCCACCCCAACTATATACTTAGTCTTTCACCTAAAGAAAAAGAGAAAAAAGAAAGTATATATAGAAGAATCTGTATTCAAAGTTCATATAATATATATATCACGGTTAATTAGGAACAGTAATTACTAAAAGCCCAATAAAGTAAAAAAAAATAAAATAAAATAATATGAGTAGTTGGTTGATTTTATTAAAGTATCAATTAAATAATTAAATTTACTATTTTCTTATTAATCTAAACTTTTGAGATAAGTGATGATTTAATATATTTGATTGGATCTCGTAACAAATATTTTACTCAAATAAAGAAAGCTAGCAAATTTTCTAATGCCACTTAGGAAGATAATAAACAAATAACTAAGAAACAATTTGTTTTGGCCCCGTGAACGTGGTTTCTTTAGATCTCACTTTATCTTTCTGCAACTTGACAAGATCAGATATATATAAAGTCCATATATATTATTGATTAGTTTGTAGAAATATAAAGATCACCAAGACAATTAAAATCTTTTCTCTCTTTTATATTACTTTTTCTTTATCCTAAATCCCAATCATGTGTTGTTTCTTCTCTTTTTGGTAGACAAGGACTGGGTTGAATCCCCACGAGAGAGAGAGAGAGAGAGAGAGAGAGAGAGGCCATGGAATCATAATGAGGTTATGTGCACACATGAGAGACAACAGAAGGTGTTCACGTGAAGGTGGGCAGGAAGAGTCCCTTATGTAAAAGGGGTCCCAAAATTCACTAAGAAGCTCCATCCATCACACACCATATATGATTTGCTTTGGCCCCATGTTGTTCCTATGGAAACACCTCATGTAAAGTGAAAGTTAGAGATGAGAATAGATGAAAAGATATAACTACTTCAATTGCCAAAGAAAAATAAGGATAATGTAGTGATAGGACAGCCAAAAAGTTAGCAGCTCTCACGTACGTGATTATTAGTTAAACAACTCCCCCCTAACAAACACTACTTAACGGGCTCAAACTCTCTATTAACAAGAGAGATCTAACACATAAAATATTTTATTACGTGAATAGGAGTCTAGAGGAGTAGAAGTTTTAAGGGGCGTGCCACGTATGAAGTGGTGAAGTGTGAGGAGTTGGGAATGCTATACAACACCCTCGATCGTACGTATCACCACAAAGTTGGTGTGGGGGTGCTCCCCCAACCCAAAAAAAAAAAAAAAAAGGCCCATTTCCATACACATGTTATAGGGACTACATCACAGCAGCTTTACGGCAATACAAGAATGATATCTAGATTTACTCATTTATTTTATCTTTTAGGCCGAATATGCATCACTTCATTATCTCCTTCTCATTTCTCCAAAGTTAATGTGGGGTGGTCCTCCATAACATTTAGTGCATGAGGATTGGTAATTTTATTAAAGGGGTCACGCTACATCAGCTTTGAGAGATCAGAATAAGATAATTGGGCGGTGAAGAATTACTCATTTTGGTACATCTAGTTATCCCTGAAATAATATAGTCTCTATCAGTGTTTTTTTTTTTTTTTTGTCAATTAATTAGTCTCTGTTAGTGTTAGTTATGAAGAAATAAGAAGTACTCTCTCTCCAAGTGATCCCATAGATAGCCAAAGATGGACTTTCTCATCATAATTTGTTTTGGTCTATCTCTTGTGCACGTAATTGTTATTGGGTAAGAATTTGTAATTTCTTACGAGCGATCCAGGTTTAAGGCGGAGTCTTGTAAATAAAAAGGCATGCAAAGTTTTATCCCTGAAACTGTGTGTTTAATTGATAGAGGGCTAGGATCCACCTACGTACTATCCTACCATTGTAATTTCTTGTTTAGCAAAGTAGGCAGGAAGATGAGGTTAGACCAAGATTCTTAAAAAAGGTTCTTCCTGCAGCTAGCCGAGTGTGTTAAAGCTAGCTGCTCATGTAAAGTTAAAGGTGAGAAATATTGAGCTAGCATATAATAGATGCAAAGATATCTACTTTTGTTTCAGCCTCTCGATCAGGCAATTAAACAAATCCCATAAGACACCATGAAATGGGTCCTGTAATTCTCTGAGAAGGTCCATCACACACCATAATTTGTTTTGGTCATGTAAAGTGAAAGTGAGAAATGAAGCCAGATAAGATATATCATCATGCTAGGACACCCACAAAGTCCACAGCTCTCACGTGATATAAAAAGGTCCCATATATTATATATATATATATATATATATACACCTCTCTCTCTCTCTCTCTCTCTCTCTCTCTCTCAACTCAAGCAAGGGTGGAAAAAAAGGTGTAGGGTACTCGAGTGACTAAAGAAGCGTGCCCATGAATCTAGTTCACAATTAAGCAGAATCTGCCTATGCAAAGACAACATTAATTAGTGGTCGATCTGTTTGGTTCTTGAGAAGTCGATGGAAAAGAAAAGAAAATATATATTGGGAACTTTAGCACATGGGGTAGCCCTTCTTTTCATCACTTAAATCTCCATTTCTGATCTTAAGTTTTTAGCACGGTATATGATCCATCAATTATCCCTAAAGTTTTAGGTTAAAAGCTTGAACTTGGAATTGGATATAGCTGCTTGGGCTTAGTACAAACTTCAAAACCCCACAGGAGAGTAAAGAACAGATTCAAGTTGGACTGAAGAAAGTTGATGTTGGGCCTTTGCTCAGGAGATGGAAAGTGGGCTGGCGACACCACTGAAATTGGATTAATACCCAAAAAACAAACTTTACATTCACGATCAAGAAAGAAAAAGATTAATAAACCTTGATTGAATTAAGATTAATAATTCTAAACTTTCTTTTAAATAAAATTTATCTTTATTAAGTCACTCCTTATCCCAAAACAGAATACCTTCAATCCCGATATGGTGTAAGAGACCACTTTTACAACCTTCAATAAAAATTTGACATATCAACTAAAAACACCTAGATTAATAAAACCTTAGATAAGTAATGATTTAACATAGTGATTTAGGATAAATTTCAAGTTGAGATTGTGTTGAGAAATATAATTTTTGAAGCTAAAAAGAGTTTTATAAAAAAATCTTAATTTTTAAACTTTTTCGAAAAGTGCGTTATGACTATTTTTAGAGTAAAAAAGTTATAAAAATAAATAAATAAATTTTTGGCCAAACATATCAACTTTTTATTTGGCACAACTTTTTAAATCTCCATACAGGCTCTAAAGCTACCCTTTTAGCCACTAAACTAGCATTCTCATTTGGATCTAATAACATATTTACTATTTAGGATTGCATTGGGAAATATAGCTTTTAAAGTCAAACATAGTTTTTTAGAAGAAAAAAAAAACCTTCAATTTTAAGTTTTTTCTTAAAGTATTTTTTTTGGCAATTTTTAGAGTGAAAGTCAAAGAAATACTTTCGAATTTTTTTATCAAATATGTCAGGTTTTTGGTTTGGCACGGCTTTTTAAGTACTAAAAGTACTTTTAAGCTCTTTTAACACAATTGCAAACAAGCTCCAAGTCTTTGATATTATAAATTAAGGAATTATCTTACAACAATTATGGCTATCAATTGGCCCTCCACTGCCACAAACTAGAGGATTTTTTTTCTTCTTCTAATTTAATAAAGAAAATTGTTATATGGGATGATCATTTTCACTCCTGATCTAAAAGGAAGAGAGAGCGAATGATCCTAAAAATGAAAATGGGGTGGGCATCTTAATAACAAACTCAAAACAAAAAATAACAGTGCGAGAACATAAACAAATGATAGGAAATAGGTCAAATAAATGATTCGGTCATCTCAAGGGGCCACACAAAGCGGTTTCGAAATAAAAAATGGTACAGATGGTAAGCATATATGAACCCCTACTAAGAACTGGAAACAACCTTCAGAAAGAGGACTAGAGGATTGAATAGCTCATAAGACATCTCAAGCTTCAACTCAATTATCTCAAGCTGCCAAGCTGAAATGCAATGAAGGTGCCTAGAAATGCCAACAAAAAGAGCTCATTTAGCTGTAAAAGTACTTTTTACAAAAGAAAAATCACTCAAAACATTCAACATCACCTTTTTTTTTTTATCCATCATTGTCCACCCTCACATGAGACGCACCTATGGTCAAACTTGAACCTTTTTTTTTTTGCCTTTCCTTTTTTGCTTTTCTCGTAAATAATTATTTATTAGTTGTAATATATATTTAGCATGGATCAATATTTCTTAAAATTAAGAATTCTTGTTACTACTCATGCCTTCTTTATTGGGTTGAGGGCCGTAAAGGGGAGCTCTTGCTCGAGTAGGGAGTCCATTGGACTGAGTATGCTCAAGGAGGAGGCCCTTTAACAATGTGAGTGGCAATTCATGTTTGTATATCAAATTTAAATTGTGTGGAAGCATAAATATAAGATTAATTTTAACCATAATAAAATTTTGTGTCGGGTTCATAGGTTATGTCAAAATTACTAGCACTAAATGTCGTATGTCGATATCAGACTGTGTCGAGATATAAATATAAGATTATATAAGTCAATTTTAACTTAGTCCATTTAATTAAACAAGTATGACCTCTCAACATTAATCCACTAATTTTATGTTAGGTTTGTGTCCAATTAATAAGTCGTATAAAAAATTATCAGTCATAATGTAGTCCTTTCAATTTTTCTTGTCCCCTCCTAGGAGTACAAATTTTTTTCAATTTGTCTTGTCCCCTCCTATTTGGACATGAAATTGTAAGGAATACAAAATCCTATTTAGTTGTCCAGGGGTAGCTCAATCGGCTGTGGACTACGCCTAATGAAGCGGAGATCACAAATTCGAATCCCTCATCTCCCTTTCTTTGTGTGGACATGTCAAAAAAAAAAATAAAAAAATTCCTATTTAGCATGACATTAGTTTTTCAATCGATGTACTTGGACATCCTCTGCAGTCTACCATGACCAAAGATAATTAATACTAGACAATAAGTAATACTCCACTGATATATCACTTACAAATAAATAAATAAATAATACTCAACTGGTCAAAGACTGCATGCACCCGAGAAGATTACTTGTAAGAGTAAATAATCCCACTTGGAATATTTCTAACCAATTGATAAATTTGACCAAAATTATTTATGTAATAGGGTTGGACCAAATCTCAACAAATCCCACATATATAATGTAACGTGGTCGAATATGCTCATATTCTTTATTGAGTGAAGGTTAGACCCTGATCAAATGACCAACATAAAAGAAACTTGTGGGCCACTTTAATATTCTACCAATTATATATCTAATTAATCTGTTTAATTTTTGATTAGCCACAAAGTAGTAGTTTGTCCTTAATTAAGGATCATTATTGTGGCCACACTGTTGCATCTGAAGGTGACTTCTTTGACTTGCTAGGGAAATGGCCTATTATTTGTTTTTTCATATATTGTTTCAAAAGTTTAAATTAATAAAAAAATAAATTTTAGTAGTTTAATTAATATTTTAATACCTCCTTTCAAGTGTGGGTTCAAATTTTTCCTTAATAAGTGGGGTTTGATTTGATTAAAATTGAAGATAAATTACAACGACAATGTTCAAATTTAAGACATCTGTTATAATACTATATTAAATTACATATTATCTCTAAAATTTAAAGTAATAATTTTAGTAATATATATATATATATATATATATACACACACTAACATCTACATATTACAGGAACTATAGAAAGGGTCTGATTGTTTGATGTAACAAATCACCTTACGACAATAAATACCATATATATTGATGTTGTTGGCTTTTCATATTGGCTTCATACTGTATTATTTTGCAGATTGCAGTATTTAATTTATTTTGTTGTTTTTTTATCTAGGCAAAGTGGCAAAGATGATGATAAATCATTGTTTATTTTAAAAGGTTAAGCCGATAACAATGGTTGATCTAATCATTTAACTAATATTTTAAAGGAAAATGCTATGGGTTCTTCCTGTAGTGTTCTCCTGGCGTTCTCCCAGTCTTACGTAAAACATGATTTAAGAAAAAATAAAATTGTAGTGGCCTCTACCACCGGTTTTTTTAGGCATTAGCACCAAATTTGAGGCATTAACACCAAATTTGAGGCATTAACACCAAATTTATGATGATCAAATACATTTTTGGTGATTTCACCCTTAGGTTTTATTTTTGAATCTAAAAATAAGTTTTAAAGCATTAGAACCTAACTATTAACTCATAAAAATTAATCTGTTGGCAAAAAAATGGTACTACAATTTTATTTTTTCTTAAATTATGTTCTACGTAAGACTGGGAGAACGCCAGGAGAACACTACGGGAATAATCTTTAGCAAACCCCTATTTTAAAACTCTTTGTTAATAAATGTTCAATTCAATAATTGTAATATTTAATTGATATTGAGTTAAATGATTGAGGCAAAGTTCAAATTTAGAACATTTGCTTTTATACCATGATAGATCACAACTTATTCTAAAAATTTGTTATTAAATCTATCATATTCCTAGAACCATTGAGATGCAAAAATTAAGAAGAACGCAAAAATAAGCAACACAAATATAGAGATTCACCACTAAGACCCTGTTTGGGATTGCGTTTAAAAAAAAAAATTTTAAGTCAAAAAGAGCTTTTGGATAAAAGTTTCATTTTTAAGCTTTTGTCAAAAGTGTGTTTTTGGCAATTTTTAGGTTTTTTTACCATTAAAAGTGTTTTAAATTTTTTTACCAAACGAGTATTTTTTCTTCAAACGGGCTTTTTGAATGTTAAAAGCACGTTTAGACCCCTCAAACGTAATCTCAAACAGGCCCTAAGGACTATGTCCATATATAGAGTTACAACGAGATTTCACTATTTCTTGAGAAACAATACAGGAGGTGTTAATTACATCCGTGCAAAACCCTAAAATTAGAAGCAATAATAAATACGACCCCCATCTGGGTCAAAACACCAAAACGGGCCAAAAAAAATTCTTCTCCATTAGCTAGCGCTCCTCCCAAGCCTCCACTCCATAGACTAAAGCCTCCAAAAAAAAAAAAAATCTCATTTAAACCGTAGCGCTTTCAACATTGAATTAGGTAGGGTGGAAATTAAGCCAGATACAAACCAGACCCCACATAGTCAACAAACTTAATCTCATAAAAAGATTGATTTAATTATTTAATTAAATATTATGGTAGACCATATAGGTTCAAAATGTTGTGGAGGCAACAAAATGTATACTGAATTATGTTGAATTAGAAGCAACAATAGTGATCGAGTCATTAACAATAGTATTTTTAGCCGGCTTAATTAGTAGGCTGGCCGGCAAGCAACTCCCCTGTTTTCTTCACGCCAACCTCCTCCACCACCTCCACCACCCTCTCCTTTAAAAGCAAACTTCGATGATGCTCTCTCCATCCTCACATCAATCCGACCTTTCCTTCTCTCTTGCAAATCAACACAAAGAAGCTAGCTAGAGTTGGCACCATGAGGCAAGCCGGAGTATACTCGAGAATGCTCTCCGGCGGCAGAACTGGGCCTCACCTGCTGCCGTTGGCCAGAATAAAGAAGATCATGAAGAAGTCCGGCGACAACGTGAAGATGATATCTGGGGAGGCCCCGATTGTGTTCTCCAAGGCTTGTGAGCTGTTCATAGAGGAGTTGACGCAGAGGTCTTGGATGGTGGCCATGCAAGGAAAGAGAAGGACGCTTCACAAAGACGATGTGGCAACCGCCATTGTAGCCACTGATATCTTTGACTTTCTTGTCGATTTGGTGTCGTCTGGTAATTCTATCAATCCTCTGGACTTCTCCCCGGTGGAAATGAAAACAGTACTGGAGTCTTAAGGCCTATATATGTAGTCTTCTTTTTCTAATCATATATTACAAAGCATATATATATTATAGCAAAACTTGCATTATTTAGCTTGAATCCTGTACCATTAATGGATGTAACTAAAGCACTTAATCTTAGGAAGAAAAAAAAAAGCACTTGTTCATCATAGTGGTAACTTTTGATTTGTATGTGCGGGGAAACATTGCCTTTTCTTTTGTGCGAGGCTATAAATATAAATTTTGAATATAAGTCACCCTTAAAAACCTGCTTATAAAAAAATAGTGCCCAAAAACTTATATATACAACTCTTAATCCATGTCCTGACCCCGACCCCCGGGCACTCCCCCTTTTTTCTCTCTTTCTTTCTCGATCGATTCGTGCTGGTGAATGTGCATTGTATTTACATTATTTCTTTTCTATATACATATAATACATTAGAGTTTTTTTTTTTTAAAAAAAAAATAAAGAATAATTAGTGGGTATCAAGTGAGAACTCATATATATTACAGATTCAGCTTAGGTGGCATTAGAAGCTTTGCAACCATCTTTCTTGTATGGCATAAAGTTCTTCTTCAAAATAAGTTGAAGGACAATTATATATATTTAATTGATATATATTCACATGCATTTTTTATTCCTTCTTCTAATTTAACTTATTAAAGTTTATGCTTAAAAGGCTTATATATATACTTTATACATAAACTTTAATAAACTGAATTAAGAAAAAAAATTCATCAATCATTTTAAAGAAAAACTCTGTCGTCTCTGATCATATGCACACCCAATTACATCAGTTTTACTTGATCTATGCTGGCTGATCAAAACCCGTATTGGGCTTCACCTTTAACAAAGCAGGGCCCATACCCGAGGCCGACCCAAAAGAAAAACTTCTACACCCCCGCCCGGCCGCCCCACACCCCCCAAAAAAAAAAAAAAAAATTCTGCCTCAACTAAAGAAAAATGATGGCTCAGTAAACATGGATTAACTTATATAATCGGTAATTAATTTTTTGACTTAAGAAGACATCAATGTTTTAATGAGCTGTAGTTTCTTACTAATATCCTCTAATTAGATGATTAAATTCTCAAGTCCATATTAGTTTAAACTCTTATAACAACTCGTGATTTAACAAGTTAAAATATTTAGTGTATTATCTAGTTTTACACACGTGAAAGAAGTTGTAATGCATACACGTGCCATGTGCATAACACAATCCCATTGCTCTATGCAATGTTTTTTTTTTTTTTTTTTTTAAAAAAAAAAATTACTACTCAATTTGCTAATTAGGAATATATGTATTGACTTAAGAAAGTGGAATCCATAATCGATACAAATTAAAAATTATAGGGAGCCTCTTTCTACCTAATGTTACATGCAATTGGCAGCATCAAGCGGAGAAGCAGCTGAAAACAACATTTTCACTCATGCCCGTTGAGACTAAAAACTCATTCTCCAGCCTAAAAGTTGGTGGCGACTGAGCAGCTTTCTTCTCCTCCTTCTCCACTGATCTCCTCCCTGATTCTGCAGATACCATTTCTGACACTTTCCCGGCACCCGCAGCCGCCTTTCTTTCACTTCTCCTCCTCATAACATACTCTTCCGGAATAAATACATCCATGGCTTTTATATATTCCCGGATTGGGCTTACAAGTTTTGGCAATGGGGACAAAGTTTTAAGGTGCAGAAATTAACGTAAATGGGGTGATCAGGGTGAGGAGCATTTATAGGAAAGAAGAGATGGGAATCTATGGGCGTTGGTGCCATGTTTTCTAGAAAACCAAACATGAATACTTTCCAGTTGTGAGGCCGAGGTTTAATCGAGTTTCGAAAAAGGCCGTTTGTTTTGTCACTTAGCTTGCTGTGTAAAGCTTTAGGGTGTGAGCATGTGTAGAAGCAACTAGCAAGTTTCCCTCCCGAGTCCCTACAAGTGACAAACAAACAACTTTAATTTGTTAAAAAAACATAAAAATTTAGTCTCACTTTAATAATCATAATTAAGCTAAGACTGAGAGACCATATATATATGTGCATTGTTTATGTAATTTACCTTATTATATATCTATGATCCAGTAGATCGCATGCTTAAAAGTAAAGATAATGCCTTTTAAGGATTAGAGATAAGTCTGTTCCGAGAGAGAATGGTTGTGTGATTGTACTTGAAATGACTGCATCTGCATGCCCTTTCTTTATGTGAATCATTTACTAACTTGGTACGACTTTGGCCAAGTGTACATTGTCGGTTAATAGAGTACAATCCTGACTAGGCATAGTGCTTTATTACACCGTATGACACGGAAGAGTAATGATATAAGGAACATTAGAGTTATTTTAGAATCATTCTAAATGTAATATGACATTTAAAATTATTATTTAATTTGATATGATTATTATTGAATTTTAATTTATCGATGATTTTAAATGCTACATTACATTTTGAATGACTCTAGAAAAGTTTAGTCCTTCTTATATTATTACTCGGCGTCGAATCATGACTTAATGGAAGATTATGGTCGTAATACGATGTTACATCAGATTTTATATTCACCAGCAGTTTAGGACGAAACCGGGGTAATTATTCTTTGTGTCACGTTAAGTTTTTGGTCCAACTGGGGTATGCAGTTTGGGCATGGTCATGGGGTTAGCTGAGTAGATATCGCTAGTATATCACATTATGTTAATTATTTACTAGCAGCTCAATATTAAAGTTCAATTCATAACAAAAGAAAGTGTGACATTAATTTAAAGGAAAACTTGGTCCTACAAATCCATAGATATTCATATTCTGGTTTCATGTATTAACGTTATAATGAACATGCCATGGTTGTCCTAACCTTTACTTGGTTCTGCAAAGGAAAATGTAAATTACCTGTTAAATTAAGCTGTAACATGTGATTTCTGGTGAGGTTAGGTGGTCTCAAATCCCCAAGTCCAATGCATGTGGTGGTCGGTTAATTTGAAAATATCAAATTTACTCAAAGATAATGTAATAAACTACCGCCCCATTGCTAGAAAGGATAAAGGAAATTAGAAGGAACAAAGTGAATCAGTCATCTAGCTTTAGATCTAGACTCAAAAGCCTACCGTCACGAGTTTGCTAATAATTTTTCATCATAAAGGAAACTCTAAATGGTAATGATTTTTAACACAACTCACAACGACTTACAATTTTTGATACAATCGTATTTAATTCCTTTAAAAATTAAGACGGTGGGTCATGTTTACAGTGGGCTAGCTCTCACTGTGCCTTGGAGTTGGAGAGGGACACGTCACTGTTCTTTGTTCTTCCAGAGTCTTGCACATTACAGGGACAGTGGGAAACTACAACTATGACATTGATTATTCTTTTGGGCTTTTCAATTCCCACGATTTTCCAAGAATATAAAAGTTGGGGAATTTACCATATTTATAGCCCATACCCATAGTATTATTATTCAGCTTCTGCATTGTATGGTTTGCCTTTCACATAATTCCCCCATCTGCCAAAAAGAATCAATTGCTTCCAAGACATTCTATGGTTCAACTTTATTATGTTGGATTTTGAACATGTAAAATGGGGCTTAAAAAAGAAAAGTAAAATAAAATGGTGGTATATATTAATATATAGGGGTAATTATATACCTTTTTTCTCGTGAAGTACGACATTATGTCAATATCTTCCATAAATTGCTAACTTTATTGCTCAATCCCATCATACTATCATTTTATTCACAAACTCTCATTCCGTCAGTCAACCACATTAAAAAATATATTATTAATGTATCAATACCAATTTTAAAAAAATAATAATTAAAACAAGAAATATAAATATATTAAAATTGAAAAACATTCTAATTTAATTTATAATTTAAAACAAATATATTAATATTTTTGTTTTAATTTTTTATTTTTGGGGTATTTCTATCTTTTAATGATATTTAACGTCTAAAAGAGAATATTCCGTCCGATTTAACAAGGTTAACTGACAGAATGTGGGTTTTGAAAAGAAAATGGTAGTCTGATATATAGGATCGGGCAGTAAAGTTAGTAGTTCATAGAGATATTGACATAGTATTATAGTTCATTGAGGAAAAGTAATTACCCCATATTATTATATATATTCTAACCTGTCATTGAGTCATTATTTATTTGTTATTATTTTTTCCTTTTATTAAGTTACTCTTTAATAATACTTGATCATTTTTGTATTTTTAAAAAGAGTGTAGCTAAGGGTGAAAAGACGGTTGCGATCAGTAGTTAGTGGTTAAAACCGCTAACCGCTATTGCCTAGGCGATTGGTAAATTTTACTAACCACTCCGCTAACTGCTAGGCGGTTAATTGCCCTAGTGGTTAACCGCATCCTACTAACCACTTTTTTGGGTCGGTTTTGGGCTCACTTTAAACGGTTCTTTTCTTAAACGGTTTTGGACTAAATTGCTACAAAATGAGCCTATATTGAAGGAACCCAAAAGTAATTAATATTAAAAAAAATGCAACATTTACCAATATTTTGAACAAAGAATTAAATAAAACATATAAATAATTACGACTATACTGCAAGGACCTATTGAGAAATTATAGGTCCTTATGAGAAATTATATCTAAACGCCTTGGGTAAGTACAATGTTTTTTTAAAAATCCCTAAGTTTTTTTTCTGACAATTTTCTCCCTGGGTCAATTGAAATGACAATAAAATCCTTATTGTCAAAATTTGTTAACAATCGTTAGTCTGGGTCAAAATGCACCGTTTTACCTCATTAAAATATTATTATTTTTTAATTTAATTTTAAATTTTAAATCTAAAAATTAAAATAATAATAATGAAAAAAGAATACAAGGGTGGTTGAACCACCCCATAAGGGGTGGCTGGCCACCCCATTTTGCTTGGGGGTGGTTCGGCCACCCCTAGAACCAAATTTTTTTAAAAAAAATTGAGGGTTTGGCTCTAGGGGGTGGCCAAACCACCCCCTTACAGCCGGTCTAGGGGTGGCCAAACCACCCCATAGGTGTTCCTTTTTATTTTTATTTTTTAAAATTAAATTTTTAAAAAATTAATATTTTAATGAGGTAAAATGATATGTTTTGACTCAGATTAATAGCTGTTAAAAAATTTTGACTACAAAGATTTTATTATCATTTCAATTGACTAAGTAAGTAAATTGTTAAAAAGAAAAACTTATAGATTTTAAAATTTTGGCGTGCTTACCCAAGGTGTTTAAATATATATATATAAAAGCAGTTAGCGACTTTTAATAACCGCTTTCAAAAGCGGTTAGTGCGGTTATAGAGGTTAGAAAAGCGGTTGCTTTCGTTTATGTAATTGAAAATGATTGATGTGGTATAAAGTTTTGAATTTTTTTATTGAATAGTGAAAATGTTTTGTTGTTGTACACAGTTTTTTTTCTTCTATTTAAACAGTAATAAAAAGTAAATATATGATATAAAAAGTGAAAAAAGTGAGGATGTTTTGATATTAATTTTTGGGATAACTTCACTTTAAAATTCTAAATTACCACAGGATTTGATAAGCTCCCCAAACTTCAAAACCTTTCAATTTGAACCCCTGAACTTTCAATTGCAGTCAATTTGAACCACCCCCTTAGATTTTAAATGTTAGAAGTGAGACAATGATGTTTATACCCCTTACTTTTTTTTTAATAAAATTTCAAAACATTTAAAAAAAAAAAACGAAAATCATGGATGTTTTGGTCTGTTTAAGTATTGCCATTAGAAGTTAACGGCTAAATCTGATGGAGGGGTTCAAAGAATAATGATATAAGGAGGACTAGAGTCCTCCTAAAGTCATCCCAAATGTGATGTGACATTTAAAATTATCAATAGATTAAAATTCAATAATGACCATCTCAAATTGAAAGGTGATTTTAAATGTCATATTACATTTGGGATCACTCTAAGAGGACTTTAGTCCTCCTTATATCATTACTCGGATTCAAATTAAGAAGTTTTAAAGTTTAAAGAGACATTTATCAAATCATGTGATAATTCAAGTGTCTAAAGCGAAGTTATCCTTAAACTTTTGAAGTTAGGAATTGTGATTTAGGAAGCAAACTGAGATGTAGTAATCGACAAGCATACATGAATGGTGACCGCAGCTGAGAGCTTTACCAGCCCATCTTGTTGAAAGGAGACGCAGTGCAAGTGGTAAATGTCGTGAATTCAATGGAGCAAAATTAGACTCGTTTTGGACACCTTACGGAAAAGACGAGAATGATTCTACAATCCTTTTCAAACTGGCAATGTTGCTATGTGGGCCGGAATGGCAATAGTGCTGCCCGTAGATTGGCCAATTAAAGTTGGCCTCTCGACTAGTCACTATTATTACTTGGAGGGATGAAATTCCCGAATCCCGACTATATTCGTGATGTAATTTTGATGGAGCAATGAGCTTCTTCTTTGACTATATAATATAAGTTAAAACTTTATTCTTATATATATATTCACATACATTAATTATTATCTTTTTATTTATTTATTTTTTATATGTCTGCATAAAAGAGGAAGAAAGAATAGTAATTACTACTTTGATGAATAATGCATTAATTTTTTTTAATGTTAATAATAGTAGTAGTAATAATAATAATATGAATGATACATTGGTTAAAAATAATTCGTGAGCCTCGTGTCGCACATAGCTTCTTTGGAATATAAAAAATAATTAAGGTGATCCATTAACAATTTAACATGTGTAACCTTAAGTTAAGATGGCACAGTAGTTGTCATGAGTCATGCCATTGACAAGCAATTTTCCACTTGCTCTCTTTTCTTTCTTTGATGTTTGGCCTAAACCAAAGGCCTTTGCCCCCTTCCCATCAACAAATTCATGTGACAACATATATCAGATTAATAGATTAAATTGAAATAAATTCTTTCATTCTAATTTGAAGAAAAAAAGTTTATAAACCCATCAAAATAGGCTATGCACTTAATATAATATAATGTTTACAAATTAGAAGGTAGAAACAAGAGATAGTTCAATTGGCTCAGAATCACGGCTCATGAAGTATATATCGTTATTTTAAAAAAAAAGAATAATATATATATAAAAGTTATCTACAAACCAATCAATTTCTAGATACATCATATAATCATAAAATTTGGGTTCCTAATTGTTTGGCACACTCTACAGATTTAATTGCTTTTTTAAGCATATTTACTTGAAATTTGTGATTTAGGTTATTTATAGGGATTTTAGAGTTTATTTTTTTTCTTATGATAATTCATTTTCTGGTGAGATAAAAAATACACTAAAATCATATACATATGCTCTTAGGCATATTTAATTTAAATCACTTTAAAATTAAAGAGTCTTTTCAAATCACTTTATTGTGCTATTTGTAACGACAGACTCAGAAAAGCACACTTTATTGTGCTTTGGCTGTCTAATTTTGAGTTAATTGAAATTCGATATTTCTTCGACCCAAAAAAAAAAAGAAAAAACCGACTGACTCAAAAATTAGAGTAATAATATAAGAAGAATTAGGGTCATTTTAAAAGTCCTTCCAAATATAATGTGGCATTTAAAATTATCAATAGATTAAAATAAAAAGGATTAGAGTCATTTTAAAGTCCTCCCAAATATGATGTGGCATTTAAAATTTTTAATCTATTGATAATTTTAAATACCAGATCATATTTGAAAATACTCTATGATGACTCCAATTCTTTTTATATCATTACTCCAAAAAAAATTAAGCATTATGAAAGAGCGTTTTTA
>CM017325.1:3084797-3232297 GCA_006937295.1 Carpinus fangiana | reverse complement strand
TACACAAGGAAGCAGAAGAGAAGAGGGCAACAATTGATGCCAAACGAAGAGAAGAATTCCTTAAGGTAGAGGAGACAGCTTCAAAGTTCCGTGCTTCTGGGTATATACCTAAGAAAATCCTTGGATGCTTCAGCTACTAACTTCTCTGGCAAATAACACACAACAAAAATAAAAGAGAAGTCTATCGGAATTGAGTTTGCCCATTTTCTTCTTTGGCTTGGTTTTTCATTTGTTGTATCATCTGCAAGTCTAAAGTTGGTTTTGAGTGTTCTTTGTCATCGTATAGCATGTTTTTGTGTTTGTGTGTGTGTGTGTGTGTGAAACAAAACTTCCAATTCTGAGAGCCATAGGAATTCCACTTGTAAGCATTATGTTTTTTTTTGGATATATCATTATATCAATATTATTATAGAAAATCCAAAATTCATGCAACAAATATAGCATGACAGACCTGCAACAAGTAAAGACACAACTAGCAGTAAAAGCAACTGCAATTAGCTACCAACACACACAGGAAACAAACAGCACTAATACTCCTGTATGAAAACACAAGGGAACATTAATCCAACACTTAACTATATGGTAATAACAGAAGTTGTTGTCCTCCAATTACAACACAACACTCTATTTAACAGAGATTTAGGAATAATTCTGTCTTTTGCTGCCATTCTAGTTCTAATTTCCCACTTGATGACTTGAATCAAACCCTCATCTGACTTGGGAACTCCCCCATGAGTTCTAGCATTCCTCTGAGCTCAAATATGGTAGGTAACTGCACTCCAGCCTCCAGGCCAGCTTGCACAAAGTAGCTCTAAATTGCTTCTCTTTTGAGTTCTGCAGGCCCATTCAACAACTTCATCCCAATTGTCCATAGGATCAGAAACCAGCAAAGCCTATAATTGGCTATTAATTGCTCACCATATCCTCCTAGAGAAAGGCATTTATAAAACAAATGTTGTGTGCACTTGACAAACCATTGTCATTTTTTTTTTTAAATAGTAATAAGAATTGATTGATATAGAGGTGAAATGAGTTTTGAATGTCACTTGGCATGACATGGTAAAAAAATTTGACGTATAAATTTAATTGTTTAGTAATTGATGTAGCAAATGTTATATATATGGACTATCATGTCAATTTGTAAAGAATTTATAATAAAAGTTATAGTATCCCTAAAATTAACAATCCCAATTATGAATCAACATAATTCTTTTAGCTCATACATGCTTTGTTTTTTTATAAGTACATCAAACAAAGATTACAAACATGAAAAACAACAAAGGGTTGAGCAATTCAACAATAAGCCCTAAAATAGACAACAAAGTAAATAAAAGAAAAAAGGGAATGCATTAAATGAATGACATCACCCTATGCATTTTTAGTATGAAGTCCAAGAATTTTGGCTGCCAATAAAGGTAGTTAAATAAGGCATGGGTAAAGATATGATTGTCTAGAGATCCTTCAACCCTATCCAAACCCCTAGAGAAATGATTTAAATAAGGACATGACCTTCAAAATACCTTTGAAATTGAACCCTACTCGAACGCCTATTGGGTAACAACTAACAACGGGAGGGAAAGACAACAAGAAAGCAACATAAAAACGAAAATAAATACAAAAAACATCGGAGGAGGAGGGTGGTGCATGCGGAGGAAGGCAGCATGGATGTGGTTGAAGGCCGGCGCATGTAAGCCACTCATCGACGCATGAAGACCACGCGCCGGCAATGAATGCTAGGAAGCAAGCAGTAGAAGGCTTCTTGGCCCTAAGACATCAATGTCTCTCTTTCCACCGGGGCCAAGTCCAGAGGATTATTAGAATCAGACACCAAATTGACAAGAAAGTCAAAGATTTCAGTGGCTATAACAGCTGAGGCCACGTCCTCTTTGTGAAGGGTCTTTTTCTTTCTTTGCATGGCCACAGTCCAAGACCTTTGCGTCAGTTCCTCTATGAACAGCTCACAAGCCTTGGAGAAAACAATCGGGGCCTCCCCAGATACCATCTTGACGTCGTCTCCAGACTTCTTCATGATCTTCTTTATCCTGGCCAACGGCAACAAGTGCGGCCCACTTCTGCCGCTGGAGACTACTCCTGAATATATTCCGGCTTGCCTCATCTTCTTGGGCAAGAAAGATAGGATTATAGAGGCATGCAGTGAGAGGAAGAAGGTTATAAGATTGGTGTGAGGATGCAGATCCCATCAATTGAAGTTACACATATTTATAAAGGAGGCTTGCTTGAAGAAATTAGGGAGTTGTACGGCCGGCCGCCAGCCTATACTTAAGCCGGCTAAAATCTATGTAATGACTACAATTACTTGTAAATGATAACGCATTTAGTTAGGGTAGCAATTCGCAATTCGCGTCTGTACTTGTCAGATTTGAGTTGTGTTAAAATATGAATAAAACCCGATTTATGTAATAAAATGGTTTATGATCCATTTGAATGTGTGTTTAAAGAGTCTAAAAATGTGTTTAACGCTTAAAAAGTTTATTTGAAAAAAAAAAAAGTACCCGTTTGATAAACAAAAATGAAAGTGATTTTAAGATAAAACAACCAAAACGTACTTTTGACAAAAGTTTAAAGCGTTTTTTTACTTAAAAGCTCTATTTTTCAAATACAATTTCAAATATACTCTTAATCCCCATGACCATAACTTATTAATATCGTATTTGATTTGGGTCGGTCATGAAAAAAATTGTTAACCTAGATTCAGTAAACACATTTTGTTGCCTTGAGAACAGTTTGAATGTATATGGTGATTGCCTAGTGAAAAAACAAAAAGATAGAGTAAAAAGTGGTCTTTCAGACGATTGCAAATTAAAGAATACAATAACATCATTGAAATGGCAACAACAATATGAGTCCACCATTTTTTGTCATAAGCTGAATTATTAAATCAAACAATCCTAATTTATATGCAATAATGTCCACAATATGTCGAAAATGAAATCATAGGCTTTGAAATTGCTTAAGCCTAGCTAGCTACTAGCTAGCCAATTTCCCTAGCAAGTCAATGAAGCAACGTCACCTTTATATGCAATAATTGTCGACCGTTGAGTTGTATTTAGATTGATCATTGAGGACAAATAAAACTTTTAGATTTTTGGGTTAACCCAACAAGCCCTATATATATGTTGGGTTAACCCAAAAATCTAAAAGTTATATATATATATATACTTACCCTAGCTAGCTACTTCAAATCAACGAAAAATGTCATTAAAAAAAAAAAAAAAAAAGAACAAGCAATGTTATATTTTCTTCGTATGCAACGGTCTATCCACATTAGTTAAGCTTTGATCAATCAGAGTCAAAGATCCTAACATATCTTAGAATCAGGATCTTTGACTCTGATATCAAGTTAAATTACTATTTATTTCAAAAACTTAAACTTATAAAAAGAGATAAATTTAATCACTTAATTAATGCTTTAACAAATAACCTTTAAATACTCAACTAAGGGCTAGAGACTTAACCAATGGAGAAATTCTCCACTCTATCATCACTGGTAGGTAGCTGCTCCAAGATATGAAAAAGATTCATGCAAGTTATGAAAATTGTGTTAGAATATAAATTAAACAATTAAATTTACTATTTTTTATTAACTTAATAACGCTTTTGAGATTAGTAGTGATTTATCATGGTATTAAAGCAAAAGTTCTAAGTTCGAACATTGTCTTCATCATTCATCTTACATTTTAATTAAATATTTCACGTGTTATACCTTATTTATTAAAAGAAATATATCATCAAAGCCATGTCTCTTTTATGTCCTCTCTTGTCCTCTCTCGTTTGCAAAGCTTGTTGGACCGAGCCATACAGATGAGGCCATTCTATCGGGAGTGGTTTTTGCAAGTAGAATAAGTACTCGTCTGTAAAACTTGTTCAAACGAGGTTGCAGATTCACAGTGATCCTTACCTTAGAAAGTTTTATTTTGTTTTTTTCATTTTAAGTGATTCTAGTTTCCTTTTTTGAGGCATCATTCATGTAATATTTATTCAACAAACTTTGTAATAGTTGGCACATTTGAATCAATTGAAAGAATTCCAGTCTTCTACAGCAAAGAACAACATAAATTATAACGATGATGAGTTTGATTATTTAATTAATACTTCAACATCACGACAGAAGCACAGTTCTTTCGGCTGGCATTTGTTACAGATCGCAGAGAAAACCTTGCAGATGCTTGCAAATTGAGATACCCCCATTCCTCTTGACACATGAGCAAATTAAATGGAACATGGAAATAGCCCAGTGTCCTGAAGAAATGATCAAGAAGAACCACGAAAATTGTTTTACACTAATGGATGGTACTACATGCTCTTCCTACTGGGCTGCGTCCTCTTCAGCTTCTGGTGTTGGCTTTGATTCTGGTTCAAGATTCCCTTGAGGGACAATTGCTCCATTCTTCTTCATTGAAGCAGTGTGGATGAGATGATTGTAGCTTCCCTTCTCCTTGAACAACTGAGAAAAGTGGTGCTTGCAGTAGACAATTCCATTCAAAGCAGCATAGGATGAGGGTGTTAGGAAGCACCCACCGTGGGAACACCTGAAGCATTTCTTGTGGAAAAATTCCCCCTCCACATTCACCTGTCACAAATAATATTCTTGCTCAACATTTTGATTCTTTTCTTTAAATACTAAAACTTCAAGATTATGAGTGTTTATGAGCGCTAAGTCTCGTATTAGTGGGCTTTATAAGTGATTTTAATTATGGAGCTTCAATTACAACTTGATTAGTTCTTTTGGAGTGATAATATAGACTTAAGTGAGACTAAAGACTTCCTTTGTTTCGACATGAAATGTTTTCTGTCGAAAACTATTTTTAACAAAATTCCTGAAAATATTTTTGGCTTTTAGCTTGTACGAAAAATGAGCAATGGGGGAAAATGATAGGCGACTTTTTGGTCCGGTGATTTGTGTATGAGAAGTAGATCAAAATCTAAAAATTATTTACAATTTAATTTATTAAAGGAAAACCATTTTACAGAAAATTAAAGAATATTTTCTGGTCGTTTTCAATTCGACTATTATTTTTGTTGTATCAAACACCAGGAAAAAAAAAAAAAATCATTTTCTGCCTAAAAAAGAGGAGATTACATACCTTTTCCAGAGGGTATACTGTTTTTTTGCACACGGCACATTTTTCTTGAGTCCCAGAAAACTTGAAGGAGAGTTTGCTAGGTGTCCTATTCTGTTAAAAGTGAAGAGTGTGAGGAATAAAGTGCATAATTCATTAGATGCATGGGAGTAACATTGTGTAGAAAACAGAGAAGAATTGACATAAATCATGAAGAAACACATTTAAGAAGAAGAAAATTAATGAGGATAGACAAATCAGGTAGATTGTGTACATACCATCTCATTTTGTGACCTTGTAGCTGATAAACCATGATGTAAAAACAATACATTATCAGCACAAAACTAGAAAATGAGAAGAATCTAATGCCAAAAGAACCTAAATAAAAATAAATAAATAAATAAAAAGGGGGTTCTTACGTGTTTGGAATTTCTTGGTTATACTGCCAGTCTCCTTGAAGAGTTGCTCGTAGTGAGGCTTGCAGTACAAGACACCATCCATGGAGGAATAGCTACTTATCTGTAAAACATAGATGTTACCAACATAAAACAAATGCTTCAAATCCTATTCAACTCATATTTGTATTGACCACTTTTAGACTCCTCTGTTCAAGGGGTGGCTCAAAAACGCTAGGCCAGTCACTTAAGGCCACCAAGGACACGAAGAATACTAAAAAACACAAGGAGAACACCTAGCGTTTCTCATTAAAAAAAATTTGAAAACCAATTCATATATAGTGTAATTTAAATATAAATAAATATTTATAAAATTAAAATAAATATTAAAAAAAAACTCACTTAATTAAAAATTTGTCGAACCAGCCAGTTTGGTTCCTAGGAGATTACATACTCATGGTACAGTTTCCATTTAAAGATTTGCCACATATCTGAAATGCTTGAGCCAATAGAAAATTATGAATTTGGTCATTTAATTAATATTACAACATTTTTCCTCATGTGTGGGCTTAAACTCTTTTTAAATAAGTGAGACACAACACATAAAATATTTAGTTAAAATAAGAAATGAATTATAGAGATATGGTTAAAGCTTAATTAGAATCTCTAATAAATATAAATGTTAAATCACAACTTATCAAAAATAAAATAAATAAATAGATAAAAAAAAAGAAGGGTAAAGTAATCATTTGATCAATATTCTCAGAACAATTATGAAGCAAAAAGATGAAGAAAAAATAAAAGAAAGATGTATAGTAGTATATATATATATATATATATATACCACAAGAGTTCCATTGCAGTGACTGCATTTGAAGCAGGTTTTATGATAAGAAACACCATCAGCTGTCAACATCTCAATGAAATGAACAGTCTTGTCGCAAGCCTTGCATTTCTGCTGAGTCCCACTGAAGGCCATTTTTCAACAGATGGAAAGTTTTGGTATTTTTAATTATATATATAAATATGTCAAATATTTGAGAAGAATAAAGATGATGGTTGAGTGAGAAAACCACAAGTTCTAAATCTATCTCAGTATTTTGAGATAAGATAGAAGAACTCAATGGCACATCTGTCTATCTACAACCTTCCAGCTTTTCCTTTTAAATGAAGATGAAATGGATGGAGATGGTGGATTCCATGGTGTGTGGAGGACATGGCTGATACAAGGCCCAATCCTTTTGGAACATCACAGATTTTCTTTTACTAATTATAGGGTTTTGATTCTCCACATAATTGCTGTAGGCGAGATGACCAGGTCTTCCAGGCTTGCATTTATCAGACAATTAAGGAAGCAATGTAACAACCTTTGTCCATGTGGTACCTAATTAGGCTGCTAATTGTCTCCATAAAATGTGTTTACTATACATATACAAAGCATTATATATATAGGAGTTGAATGCATATGTTAATTAAAAATTAAATTTATATCTGTTTAATGATTTAATATGGTAACAAAGTATAAATCCTGTGTTCTAACCCTATTTTTGTGATTACAGTACTGTTGACTTTAATTGGTGACTAAGATCATGTAGATCATTTCCTTATCATTAATATTTAGACTCTATAGATCAATGAAGTGTCAAATATGAATCATAGAATTAAGAAAAATGTATTAAAATCATAACATGTGTTTTCACTTATCATTTAAAAGCTTTTTGAGCTTTCCTTTTTATTTTTTATTTTTTTGTAACATAATGCTTGTGAAATATTAATTATACCTAAAAAAATAAAGATATGATAGGGGTTCAATTGAGCTTCATTTAAGACCAAACTTTTACTTATGTGGCACAAAGTCACATAAGAGTTATGTCAGGTTTAAAATTAAATTTTTTAAAAAGAGACAAAAATTAAAACATATATCCACAAAAGTTGGGTCTTAGATAGGGCTGAGCCCCTATCATATTTCAAAAAAATATAAGGGAAAAAAAAGAGAGGAGAAAAAGAAAATTAAAAAAAAAAAAAAAAAAAAAAAAAAAAAAAAAAAAAAAAAAAAAAAAAAAAAACACATAACCTTTCAAACTTTCAAGCAATTTGTAATGTCCCTTTTACTATCAATTGAAGCAATGTCTCCCCAGATTATAAATTTTTTTAATTTTTAATTTTTTTTATTTATAAATAATCCTTTTTGTCCCAAAAGTAAAACTCTTTAAAAAATTTTAAAAGACAAAAAATACTTCTATAAATGAAAAAAATTGCAATATCACCTTTTTTATATCGTTTTTTCCTTGAATTTTTTTTTTTAAAAAAAAAAAACTTTATCAAGGGTAGTTTCATTTTTTTTGTACGTAAGGTATATTGCAATTTACCATTAAGGGCGTTGGTTTTATGGCCCAAGAAAATTTTCAAAGTGGTTGGACATGTATTATGACGTAGGTTCGAATTTTCGCAATGAAAAATTTTCACATATGCTTGATTAGTATTAGTCACCTTAGTTTTCATTGATGCTCGGGTGGGTTTGAGCTAGACCTGCAGTTACTGTCTAGACTATTTTTGTGCAGCTCCCAATGAATAAATATTACTATAGTCACGTTCAAATAAGATAACCATGCCTGGTCTCCCCTGCCTACCTTCTGCTGAGGAAAAAAAAAAAAAAAAACGAAGAGCTATATTGCAATTTATTGGTTACTTCTTCCAAAAGAGGAAGATAACCATGAGGCTTAATTCTGTGTGCAATGATATAATGCCACGTGGCACTCTCGTCCAGATAAACTCCCTCTCACTAGCCGTTCTATCCCATAATTCCCAAACTCCATATATTTCACAGCTCTCTTTCTCACACACACAGAGGCACACAATTTCAAACACGCACTACTGAGGATGACCTTCACCGCCGTCAGATGAGCATAGTAAGTCCAGTTGATCAGAAGGAATGGACGGTCCGATTGCCCTCACCATTGCCAAAACCAGCTCCTTCTTTACCAGCGGAACCCGTGTTCATATATTCAGAAGAAGAAGCAGAATCCTTTCTGTGATCACCCAGAACAAGCGTAATAGATTGGTGGTCTTCGCTTCTAAAGAAGGAGACCCTCCCAAGCTCGACCAATGGGACCAAATGGAGCTCAAGTTCGGCCACATGATGGGCGAGGACCCCAAACTAACCCTTGCCAAGGTCTCCCTCCTTCTCTACTATTTACTCACTTAAACATGTGTGTGTGTGTGTGTGTGTGTGTTCTGCTTCCGGGTTTCTATTTTTACTTGCAGAAAACGGTCCAATTAGTGTTTTAAGGCTCCAACTGGAGAGAATTTTTGTTCTTGATTTTTTTAGTTAAAGTGTGTTTCGCTTCTGGGTTTCTATTTTTGCTAACATAAATTTTTTTAGGCTCAAAATGGATAGAATTTTTGTTCTTGTTTTTTTTTTTGGTAGTTCAAGTGTGTGTGTAGTGTTTTTGTCTTTTACTTCTGCGTTTCTATTTTTGCTCACAGAAAACGGTTAAATTAGTTTGGTAAGGCCCAAAATGGAGAGATTATTTTTTTTTTCGAATATTTCGATTTTTTTTGGACAATATCTTTGGCATTGAATAGAGCATAGCCGTAGGTCGTAGCGGATTTCTTGTGTCCTTGTACTTTTTGGATTTATGTTTAGTGTAATTGTGCGTGTTTAGTGTTTGATTTTAGTTTTAGTTCCTCTGTCTGAGGACTATATGTTTTGGTGATTCAGATAATGGGTAGAAAAGCAAATCCAGATGCTTCGTATCTTGAAATTGAGAAGAATTTTAGTAAGAGAAAGGGTAAGTTAGTGGAAATAAAGGAGGTTCCATTTGATGGGTCGAAGGAATCGAGTTCGTTGGATGGTTTGAATTTGGTTCGACCAGTGCCAAAGAAAGGGTTCACATCGAAAGCTGATGATAAGCTGCCGGAGATGAAGAAACCAAGCCAAAGGGTCAGGAAGTCAGTGGGTAGTAGTACCAAAGGTAGTGTTCCTAACGTTATCTTGAGAAAACCAACCGTGTTTAAAGAGGATGATCTTGGAGAAAAGCAGTCAGGGTTGAGGATTAAACCGAATTTATCGTTGAAAATGGGCAATGGGCAAGGGAAGGATAAATTCAGTGATATGACACTTTTAAGGAAGCCAGAGCCAGTCAGTGTCAATAAAGTTACTGAGAAGAAACCAGAGCCTTATGGTAATGTAGATGCCAAAGTTGTTGATGGTATTGACTTGAAAATTAGGAGAGGAGAAGCAAATGATGAAGTTGATGCTTTCATGCTGTTAAAAATGCCTAAACCCATGAGTGCTAATACTAAAATTGAGGATAAATGCAAGCAGCTTGGGGATGCAGAAGCTGAGGTCCTCAATGATATCGAACAGAATGTTTTTGAAGGTTTTTCAGAATTTACTGCAACTTCCAATGCAACAGCTGACAGTTTTGAGGAGATTGAAGATGGCTTATTTTCTAATGAAACTGAGCAAGACAATGATTCAAATGTAGGCATTGCTCTATAGTGCATTAATTTTAATCAGTTGAAGTTGTCAACATTAACATCGTGCTTTACTAATCAGTTAAAGTTGTCAACATTAACATCATGCTTGGCCTTTTGAGGATTACAGCCACTGGAGCAGAGTGATATGGAGTCCAGTCAGGAGCTTGCTGCTTTGAGAGAACTGTCTGATACAAATGCAGTTGATTCTGGAGTCAAGTTGACCATGGAAGCTGCACTACAAGGAAAACCAAGAAGGTGCTCATAGTCATTCTTGAAAATTGTGTTGCAGTTATTGTGTTGCTTGTTTTGTTTGATTAGCGGGTTTCTTTGCTATAGATTAGACCAATCTGTGAAAACGACACCAAAGTCTACTAGAGAAGAGACAACACTCGTGAATTCTGAAGGTTATGGTACTGCCTTTGAGTTCAGCAATCTTGCTACTACATCACCTTTAGAGGTAAGATTTTATGCGCCTTACAATTTTCTTTTATCTAGGCACTATTGTGTGATAATCCTTGGTGTTTACTGTATGCATTGCCTTTTTAGGGAAGCGAAGATGCTGATTGGACCAAGGCAGAAGATCTGGTTAAGACAAGAAATAGGGGAGAAGTGGAATTAATAAGCTCTAGCACCAGAGGTTTTGTTGTGAGTACTCTTTATGCAGCAGTCAAATAAGCTTTAGTATTCAGTGCTTTGCTTCTCCTTTGTGAGACTCATTTGCAAGTTAAGAGTTTCCATCTATATTGCCTTTCTGAACTTGATTGGACCATTTTACAGGTATCTTTTCGCTCTTTGATAGGGTTTCTGCCATATCGTAATCTTGCCGCCAAGTGGAAGTTCTTGGCTTTTGAGTCATGGTTGAGACAGAAGGGCTTAGACCCATCAACGTATAGACAAAATTTAGGAGTTATTGGAAGTTATGAAGTAGCATACAAGAATTCTCCACTTAAATTGAATCTTGATTCAGAAGTTGATCAAAAAATTGAGGGAGAAATATCAGCAGATATGACATTGGATGATCTTCTTAGAACTTATGACCAAGAGAAAATCAAATTCTTGTCATCTTTTGTGGGCCAGGTTTGGAAAGACTGAATTTAATGTTAAGACTTAACTATTTTTTATTTCGGATGTTAACAAATTTTAATGCTTGCAGAAAATCAAAGTAAATGTGGTGTTGGCAGACAGAAGATCTAGAAAGCTTATACTTTCTGTGAGGCCAAAAGAAAAGGAAGAGCTGGTTGAGAAAAAGAAGAGTCTCATGGTTAGGGGATTCATCCAGTTGTGACATTTCTTGGATTCTTTTGTTTGTCCTTTTGCTTCTTATGCTTCCTCTTGAAGTGCTTGAAAACAACTGTCACACTGTGGAAGCTAGAGTTTCATTTTCAGTATTTCATGGTCTTTCTTTTTATATTATGCACACAAATTTTGTCCTTTTGCTGCCTCTTGAAGTGCTTGAAAACAACTGTCACACTGTGGAGGCTAGAGTTTCATTTTCAGTATTTCATGGTCTTTCTTTTTATATTATGCACACAAAGGGTGGTTGGAAAAAAGTAGCATATTATGAACAGATGGATATGGATGGTGTTGGCAGGAAGTTGATAGTATCTTTTAGTACCTAAAAGCATGCTAAGGGGTTTATTTTCTGGATAGAAAGATTGATAGGAATTTACACTTGAAGTTCCACATAAAAATATCCTTTGGGTTTGTTCTAAAATGGCATCAATGGTACCATTATATACTTCAAGTAGCTGGGTTTTATTATTCAAAATCTTGTTGTGAATTTGATTTAGAAGTATGTAGGCTTCACACACTTGTGCCATTTCTTGTAACAGGCTAAACTTCAAGTAGGGGATGTTGTGAAATGTTGCATCAAGAAGATTACCTATTTCGGTATTTTTGTTGAGGTAAGTGAAATCTTTGCTGCTCATGTTGTTTTTAGAATAATTGATATTACAGGAAGGAGCTTTTTTGAACATGTAAATGGGATTATTGGTTGACATATAGCCATAGTTTTGTTGTGTGGTTTTGAGCTTCATGCTTTTTGATACTTTTTTCAATGGCTTAAAGCCCCTCCTTCTAAACATGGAACAGTGACCTTGAGACATAGATTTCCTGCCGCTTTCTCTTTTTTCAGATATTGACTTTACTATACCAGTGTAGGTTGAAGGAGTGCCTGCGCTAATTCATCAGACAGAAGTATCTTGGGATGCCACTTTGGACCCTGCATCATACTATAAAATTGGTCAGGTATTGCACAAGGATCAAGCTAAATTAACTATTGTTTATCTCACTCTAGACGCTGAGACTAATTTGGGTATTTTTGGTTAATTTGATGAATCTTGGCTGCGTAAAATCTGTATATCTTTATGGTCAATCATTCTGTGTCCTTCTTACTTGCATTCTTCTTTCAATCTTTCTGGTCTCAGAACGTGGAAGCAAAAGTTCACCAATTGGATTTTGCACTTGAACGCATTTTTTTGTCATTAAAGGAGATTACGGTATTGTATCTGATGGCTTCTCTATACTTGAATTGCTATTTGAGATTAAGAAAATATAAAAAGTATATACTGAAAGTCATGCTTTCCTGTTGCAGCCAGATCCATTGATGGAGACATTGGAATCTGTGGTTGGTGATCGTAATCCTCTGGATGGGAGATTACAAGCAGCACAAGCAGAAACTGAGGTTATTGTTTTCAGCCTTTGAGTAGTTTTTTGTTTTTGTATTTTGTTTTTTTTGTTTTTTTGTTTTTTGTTTTTTTTCCCTTTGATAAATGACTTGTGAGTAGTAGCATATTGTCTTCTTGCGTTACTGCACTAAATGAACAACTTTTTTATGGACTTTCACTTACGGTTGCACTACTTTGAATGACTGCATGACAATTGGAATATATATTTAGGATTGTTATTAGTGTTACAGAACTACTAAACTAGTCTGAGTATATTTTATATAGTACATCTATAAAATATTTGAAATATTCTGTACATGGTTTTGCAATGTCTTGTCCTCATTATGTGATTTTTATTTTCCATTTCGGACAGTGGGCTGATATGGAATTTCTTATCAAAGAACTGCAACAGATTAAAGGGATCCAGTCTGTATCAAAAGGCCGTTTTTTCTTGAGCCCAGGTTTAGCTCCAACATTTCAGGTATGAAGACCTAGATCCCCAAATAGAATGCAGTGGTAAATATTTAAGAGTTGGTGAAAATTGAATAGAATTATTTGCCTCAAGGAGTACAAGTTCACAATTGTTTTTTTCACTGTGGGGGTAATGAATTTTTGGCAATATGTTAAGTAAATCCGAGTTTGTGTCAATCTTTCTTGGAATTTGTTGGAGTGAGGGTCAAAGGAACTCATGTCGTAGACCATAAATATGCATCCTATGTGTTGGTGCAAGGACCCACATTGACCTCGAAACTGCCTTCCAGGAAGGAGCTCTACAAGAAAGAAAGGGGGTTAGAAGGACTCACCGGTGGAATCCGGTGAGGCCACTCCAACACCTGAGTTAGCAAAGGTATGAAAAGAGGGAATTCTAGTAGTGTTTGGCTAAGGGTTGGATTGCATACTTGATAGGTGCTTTTTGGCTCCTTATACAAGCTGGCGCTCCTCTAGGGTTTTGAGGAGCTCCCGCCAAAAGTTGGTTTCTTGACATGGAGATTTGTCCCTTCAATTCGTTAGAGGGGTCATCATGGCGTGGACATTCAGTTAGCTGAGCTGGCAAAGGGGGAGATTGTTTATCTGATGGTGTCCTTTTAGTGAGGATGTGCCTGGATTTTGATGATTAGCTAGGTTCATGGGCTGTTGGTATGGTGATCCGGCAGACCGAGCCCTCAATGTCGGCTGTCCTTTGCCTTGTTGGGAGTCAACTAGGCCTTTCAAGGGTTGGTCTCTCTCAAGGTCCATTGGTATCTAGGCCCAGTAGCACCCCAAATTTCCTTGGATGATTAATGCAATCAATCCTTGCGAATTTTAGGTGAGTGTCCTCGGGCTTATTAGCAGTTTTTTCTAGGGCCTGCTGATAACTGTTGGTATATGGACACTTGCTATGTATGGTGCAAAGAAGATGTTGTTTTGTACTATATGACAAGTCCTAATTTGAAAAAGCTCTCTGTTCAAAAAAAAAAAAAAGAATCAGATAATCATATGAGCATTCTCCTTTTTTCAAATGTTCTGGTTCTTTTGACTGTGTTGGCAATACCAAGAGTAACTTCTTGTGTTGTCACACAAGTACATCACCAACATAACCCTTCATATCAATTCGAGTTGCGAAACTTGATTTCCTCGAGTGCCAGATTTTTGGCCATTGAGATTGTGCTGTCTTTTAATGCTTTTTTCCTTCAATGCTATGTTTTTTTTATCATAACGTTCACTAGTTAACATCAAAACAAATTACCTGTAGTTTTGGTTCAAAAACTCTCCTTTATCAGTTATTAATGATTTGTCTCCATCCTTAGTTCTTCTGAATATTTTTAACCTTTTTTGTGTCAGACTCCAGTTCGTAAAATATGTGCTTTGAATTATCTTCTGGTGCAGGTGTATATGGCATCCATGTTTGAGAACGAGTATAAGTTACTTGCTCGTTCTGGAAACAAAGTACAAGAGGTAAATGCTTCTGAATTTTGCTTGGTTGGCTGGTTACCAGCAGAAGTAGATCACTCAAGCTCCCATCACTTTCCTCCGTGATCCGGAGATTTAAACTTGCCAAAGTTAAGAATCTCATCCTTTTGATGATACATTATTTTGGGCAGGTGATAGTTCAAACATCATTGGGTAAAGAAGAGATGAAATCCGCAATCCTAACATGTACCAGCAGAGTGGAATAGTTCTTTGTTCTTCTCTGGTGTTTGTAAATTTCCTTGGGCATTGCAGATATGATGCTGGGAGGCATCTTGAGAAATTTAGAGGAAAAAGATATGCAGAAATCTTTCACAAGGTGGGGAGGGTCAGAATTTTCTTGTTCATTTATAGAGGCAAGTTTCGGTAAATTCTTTCAGGTTAATAGGTTATAATCACCAATTATAGTGATTTAATTCTATTCTATTCTGTGTGAATGGGAGGGAAGATTGCAGTTGATGAGCTACCGATTTCATACTTGCTGAAATTGTTAAGCACATATGGAATCTATGGACATAATCTGTTTATTTCTGGCAGTTGGATCATAATTATATGCAGTTACAATTGGCTGGTTTTGACACAAGCAGTTTAATATGCTATCATCATTAATCATAAGATGGGAGTGTCTTTGTTAATGATCAGCCAGAGATATGTGTTGTGATTTTCATTATGCTTTAGGTTTTAGGGTTTGATAGAGCTCCGAAGGCCAGAAGCTTCAATTAGCCACCATTAGAAGTTTATCCAAGATGTAACAGTAGTAGCATCATGCTTAGATTACACTGAGCTAGATCATGCTTATAGTGGATTTTAAGCCGTTAATGAGGTCGAATAAACGACCAATTATCCGGTTAAAAACGCGAGAATATTAAATTGACATTGATCTGAATGACCAGCAACTGGAGAATGTTGGACCCCTCCTTACAGACTTACGGTCAAGTTAGTAGCCTCCTTGGATAATTAGCCACTTTTGTTAGAAAGAGACTCACAGATTGTTATCTTAGCCTTAAACCATCCAAGACTTTATGCAGACTGACACATAAAACCAATCATAACCGATATGCATAAGCAGCTTCAATCCTTCACTAGCTAGTCAATTTGAGAGCATTTCACATTGTAAGATTGGCCGCTTCCAACCTTTTGTTTTGGAAGCCTTCTTGCAGACCCTTTTTCTGTAACTTTGATTAAGATCAAGAGTGAAAAGGACCTCTCCCTTTCGCCCTTTATAGCCCAGCCTTCTCGTTTTGCGCCAAAGAAAAGAGAGAGAGAGAGAACGACCATATAGGGTAAAACGGAAGAAAAGAGAGAGAGATAGAACGACCATATAGGGTAAAACGGAACCTTTCCTTATTTGCATATAGCCAATATGTCGTGCAAGTTTGATAGAAATTGTCAACAATTTTGCTGTTCAATACTAGCGATCGATCGACGTGAGAGAATTTTTATAGGGCTTAACTATCCAAGCAAGTCTTGTGTATTAGTGTATATGCGCGGACATGTAGGCTCTATAAAAGTGCTCTCATGTCCAAAGATTTAGCAATCCAAATAGCAATTATTACTAAAGATCTCAATCCATATAAGTTGGCTTTTCACTCAAGTTATGATTTAAGAAAAATAAGATTGGATTTTGTCGGGATTAAATTAAGCAGGTTGAAAGTTTGGGTCCTAATTGAGTGCCGCAAAACAGGTTAAGTTAATAAATAATTAAACAAATGTTTGATTGGATTTGGCAAAAGAGGAGGGTCCCTTGGCAATCCCTGTGATGATTGTGACTGTCTTCTAATAGCTGCCACGCATAATATAGCACGAACTCCATTATTTTTCTACACACATGACACATGTATATATACATGTGTAACTATACAAGCATGGTAAATTGCTAGTATTTATATTAAAATATAGGGTTAAATACTCTTTTGCTCTCTAGGATTTCAGAACTTTTTTTTTTTTTTTTTTTTTTTTTTAGAGTTTCATTTTTATCACATGAGATATCTGTGGTTTTGGGGATGACCGTAGCCATCCGCTTGGCCATCTAGACAGTTTGGAGGTGGCCTTGGTCTTTATAAATACCACAAGTACTTTATGTGATAAAAATAAAACCTTAAGAAAGAAAAAATAAAGTGTTGAAATCTTAGAGGACAAAAGAGTATTTAACCCTAAAATATAACTTGAAGTTTGATATTTATCTCTGAGTAAAGAAAAACATGTTGAGCTAAAAAAAAAAAAATGTTCATATTTATTTGTCTGAGCAAATACAACCAACAAAACAAAGGAAAATAGAAGGAAATAACTAAAGGGTATTGACCAGAAAAAGGAGCCTAACCGGATAACAATAGGGGGAAGTGACAACATGGAAATATTTTTACTAAAACAAGTAAAATTTAATATATGTTCATATATTTGTTTGATGATTATATTCTCTTTTAACTTTTATTTATTTATTTATTTTTTATATGTCCATAAAGAGAAGATGATTCAAACTAATGACCTCCACTTTATGAAACGTGATCCCTACTGAGCTATCCCTTTGAGAATATATTATCTTTAATAGGACATAGGAAATGTAAATTTCAATTTTATTGAACATGTTCAATTCATAATTATTAGCGCATACACTTGATTTTTACTATTTTATTCATTATCTTGCTGTTATTAAAATGCTTTTCCTAAAGTGATTTGCCATCACCTAGATCTTCAAAAAGGCAAAAAAAAAAAAAAAAGAAAGTAAAATGTTAAATAGATAATTAAGCTTTCACTATCTTGTTGTCATTAAAATGCTTTTCCTAAAGTGATTTGCCATCACCTAGATCTTCAAAAAGGAATAATAAAATGTAAAATATTATATATATATATTAAAGGACTGATTTAACAATTGGTTGAAACTGCGAAATTACTTTCATTTTATTGGCAAAATATATTTTGACAACTGTATATGCACTACTCGTGTTTGCACAGATGAAGTCCCAACCGAAAGAAAAAGGATGTTGATATTGTTTCGTTGGAGAGAAACTTTGAATCAAAGCTACTGAATGAACGGGAAGAACAATTTAATGGGGGTGTTGTGTGAAAGGCAATAGATTGCGAAAGAATGATTTTGTGAATAATAATGATTTTTCAAAATAATAATAATAATAATAATAAAAGACAAAGAGAGGAAAGAGACAATTTTCATTAAATAATAGATAAGATGGCACTGTAACTCAATGTTAGATTAAGAAATTTGAAATGAATCTATACAATCACTCAACAAAAATAACATCACAAATCAAAAAGAGAACTTTCTCTATAAAAACCTGTCATTCATTAAGAGATAATGCTGCCTTCGACAGTGTGCAGTCACATTTGCAAGTCGCCTGACATGGATGACTTTCACTTCTATTCTTGTAAATAACTTAAGACCCCTCGAGCCTTCTCAATCAGATGACCATATTTACTTAAATTCAATCTTTATTTTCGCAGAACTTGCAACTCTAAATAACTCTGAATAGCATCACCTTCCAACTCCACTCGTCAGTGACCAAATTCTCTACAAAATATTGCATAATAGGGTCAATTATATAGTCCATCGACACACACACAAGTAAGCAATACCTAATCCTTGCTCCCTTACCCATTAATGACCCATAAGTGCCTTTAACATTACTTTACACTAAAGATATCTTCTTATGTAGTAATATGCCAGCCATTTGCTTAGAAAAAATAAAAAATCATAATCATTAAAAGAAATCAATCATATTCTTATTAAAAAAATACATCATAGTTATTAAATAGATTACCCGATAAAAGAGAAGAAAACAAAACACACGGCCATTTTATTAGATAAATATAATGTAAAAAAGACAGGTGAGATCCTCTTTATTTTAAGCAAAATAGACTAGAATCAAAATTTTTTTTTTTTTTTGATGAAAATATTATTTTGTGGCGTATCAATATGCACGATATAAAATAAAATTTTGACCAGGAAAAATTATTTCAATTTCAAATAAAGGGGGAGGGAATTGTCCCTTTATTACATATACAGTGATACACTTCACATGTTCTACGGCTACGGGGGAACAATAACTTTACAAGCTTCGACGTTGNGAGACAATTTTCATTAAAAAAATAGATAAGATGGCACTGTAGCTCAATGTTAGATTAAGAAATTTGAAATGAATCTATACAATGACTCAACAGAAATAACATCACAAATCAAAAAGAGAACTTTCTCAATAAAAACCTGTCATTCATTAAGAGATAACGCTGCCTTCGACAGTGGGCAGTCACATTTGCAAGTCGCCTGACATGGATGACTTTCACTTCTATTCTTGTAAATAACTTAAGACCCCTCGAGCCTTCTCAATCAGATGACCATATTTATTTAAATTCAATCTTTATTTTCGCAGAACTTGCAACTCTAAATAGCATCACCTTCCAACTCCACTCGTCAGTGACCAAATTCTCTACAAAATATTGCATAATATGGTCAATTATATAGTCCATCGAGACACACACAAGTAAGCAATACCTAATCCTTGCTCCCTTACCCATTAATGACCCATAAGTGCCTTTAACATAACTTTACACTAAAGATATCTTCTTATGTAGTAATATGCCAGCCATTTGCTTAGAAAAAATAAAAAATCATAATCATTAAAAGAAATCAATCATATTCTTATTAAAAAAAAACATCATAGTTATTAAATAGATTACCCGATAAAAGAGAAGAAAACAAAACACACGGCCATTTTATTAGATAAATATAATGTAAAAAAGACAGGTGAGATCCTCTTTATTTTAAGCAAAACAGACTAGAATCAAATTTTTTTTTTTTTTTTATGAAAATTTTATTTTGTGGCGTATCAATATGCACGATATAAAATAAAATTTTGACCAGGAAAAATTATTTCAATTTCAAATAAAGGGGGAGGGAATTGTCCCTTTATTACATATACAGTGATACACTTCACATGTTCTACGGCTACGGGGGAACAATAACTTTACAAGCTTCGACGTTGTACCTTTGTCTTTGACTAGGGGATGTTTAGACCGAGAGTCACCGCTTTCTGTTAAATAACGGGTGTCGTGCGGTGTGTGGTGGTAAGCAATGAGTAACATGAACCATGTGCATTTGTTTTCTCATTGACCACATTGCCCCTTGCCGCTTACCTTTGATCCCCAGTCAAGACAGAGCCGCTCCTACTTGCCCCTTCTCTTTTCTTGAAGTGTAAGTGCCACTTCAAGAGCTCAGAGCTCAGAAGGGACTCTTCCTTTTTATATTGGAGACAATAATTCTCACACCCAGAAATTCTGACACCTCTCTCTCTCTCTCTCTGTGTTGCTTTGCTTGTTGCTTGCTTGCTTGCTTTATATTGAAGGTTAGATAGAGAGACAACTCAGACAGAGGAGGAGGAAAGAAAAAATGGGTGTAGGAACGAGCACTTTTGTAATCAGATGGATCAACTTTCTCACCATGGTATGCTTTGTGCTGTTTATCTCTCTTCTTGTTTGTTTAGATTCTATTTTATTATTATTATTATTTTTTTCACTTTTGAAGTTGAGTCTTTTTGTACATTTTGAAAAGGCCCTTATTTTTGTGTTCTCCATTTCTTCGTTTGCTCTTTTGGTGTTGTCGATCAGGTCATACATGGGTTTGTTTCTGCTGCTGGGTTTTGATGTCTGCCTTGTTTTGTGGGTTCTTTTTAACATTCTTTTAGTGTCTATTGGGTTTGTTTCATTTGCAAGATTTTGACTTTATCTGTTAGTAACTCTAAATTTGGGTTCTTGCTGTTCAATTTACTCTGACATTGCTCTTGTAGTTGATTCTGCCAATTGTTCTGGATGGTTAATTGGGATAAGAACATGAAAAATTGAAGCAACGGAGTAAATCATGTGCCTTTAATCTTCTTTTTATAGAGGGTTTATGTTCACTTCTTATCTTCCTTGTGCAGCTTTTAGCTGTAACTGTCATAATTTTTGGTATATGGATGAGCACCCATCAAGATGGCTGTCGAAGGTCCCTGACTCTCCCTGTTATAGGCCTTGGTGCTTTTATCTTTGTGGTGTAAGTTTTTCTTGCTGTGTCAGTGGACTTTGATGCCTTCTTTTACTTCTAATATTTTCCCTTCCCTTATTATTCCCTTAACATTCACATATTCGTTTCTGTTTTCTTTGAACTGTAGATCTATAATTGGGTTCTTTGGCGCACTCAAAAACAGCTCCATACTCTTGTGGATTGTATCCTTTTCAAACTGAATTTATTTGTGCTGTGTACAACATTATTTCTTTTCTGGGTGCGCCTTGACATGTTTCACTTGCAGTATCTGATAATGTTGTGCTTCGTTCTGGTGGGAATTCTAGTATTCACTGTATTGGCGTAAGTATATGTGAAGCTTAAGTTGATTTGTTATCTAAAGTAAAGCTTATGGTTGGGGTTGTAGATAACTCTTTTTGCCTTGGGCTTCATACTTTTTCTGCAAGTGCTATGTTATTGCCATTTTTGTTTCCTGAGCTATCCATCTGAAAATTCTTATAGAAATAATCATAATAAACAGAAGATCTAGTCAATTGGTCTTATATGTCTAAAATGATGGAGAATAAGTGGGTCATTACTTGTCACATCATGCTACTGCTCAAGTGTTCTGGGGTTAATTTTTGGTCTTTTGGTATTAGTTGAGTGCTTTCAAATCCTGTTAGACTTTTGACAAGTTATGGGACTTTTGGCAACAAAGATAGAAGATTGTTTTGGAATTTTATGCCTTTATGCTTGATGTGCAATCTTTGGTGAGGGACTCTCAAGCTTTTGGAGTGTTGAATGACCATTAGATTAGATTAAGCTCGCCTTTCTCAGAAGCTTAAATACCTCCCCTTGAGAATGGATCTCTCTACTAATTTCTTTCTATATTTTGTTTTTAGCTGGTGTTGGTGCTAGCTCATTCTAGTTCATTCCGGACTTGAGTTATTGTAAGCTTCCCACACATACGTGTACCTACCCTTTGGTGCATTTTAGTAAATTTGGTACATTTTAGAAGAAAAAAAAAGTTGCATGGTTGTGGCATCAGTTTATATGGGAACTGAACATAACATGCAAACCTCAAAAAGTGATGAAAATGTGGTTCTGAGTTGAGCAGGTGAGTGGAATATGATTGTGTGGCTAATTTTATGACAAACAGAACAAGGAGCAGACACTAAATCTATTGTCAACTAATGATATATGTTGAGGGTATATTGCCAAATCAATCTGGTGCTTTTGTCACCATTTCCTAAATTGCCAGAGTGGGTTTCCAGGTGTGGTATTCATTTGTGTTCAATGCAGCTCCAGTGGAAGTGATTTCTCTGAAGATAGTGTTGGTTAAATAAGTAAAACATGATCTTCCCAAATCACTCTGGTGTTTTTGTCACCGTTGTCTTTAATGTTACTTTTATTTATTTATTTATTTAGTAAATAATATAATTTTTAAGTTTTCTACTTGCAAATCTAATACAAAGCACTCAATTTTACTGCTAAAGGTGACTCATTTTTTAATCCACTAAAAGGATTTACTATAGTCATTCGTCATTTAAAGTATGAATGCTAATATTCAATTATTTTTAGGTGAATGCTGTGAGAAAAACATGAGTTTGATTCAAACAATAATATTATGTGACATATTCTCTTCGTCAATCGTTTAATCTCTATTTTGCCTTCTTTCTAGATAATGTTAGAAGTTTTTTTAACAAATAACACACTCACTTCTTCTTGGTGCTTGTTCTAATTTTATGTAACTTTCTTCCTTTCCTTGTAGGTTTATTGTAACAAATAATGGATCTGGTCATAGCGTCGTTGGTTTGAGGTGAGAATACTTGTAATTCATCTGATAGCATCATCATTGTTGCCTCTCACTTTGCTTTTGGTTCGTAAAATGCTCTTTTGTGGAATTGAATGCAGAAATTTCTTTTTCAATGGTAATATTCCGTCATTACATCTTTCACATTTTGATTCTCTTTTGCAAGAGTCAACTAGGGTTGACATGATGTCTGCAATTAATATCTCTCTTCTTGTTTGGTTAGGTATAAAGAGTATCAACTTCAAGACTATCATTCATGGTTTCTAAAACAGGTGAGAATATTTTATTATTAGCAATGCGAATAATATCAGTGTCGACTTTGTTATGTAATAATGCTTGATGTCGGTCTCTTAATTTAGCTGAACGATACCGAAAAATGGAAGCGCTTGAAGAGTTGTCTTGTGAAATCTGAAGATTGCAATAACTTATCGAAGAAATATAAGGTCTGATTTTGAACTTTTATGTTGAATTTATTGATCTTTCTCCTGTGACATGAATGGGGATGTTTTCACTTCTCTCCACCATTTGGCTTAAGATTTCTTCACTTGTTGATTGCAGACCCTAAAACAATATAAATTGGCAAAACTGAGCCCCATTGAGGCTGGCTGCTGTCGACCACCGTCTGAGTAGGTGCCTTGCCGTTGTTTTGTAAAGTTTTCTCCATTCTGAAGCTTTTTTTTTTTTTTTTAATTTTCATTTATAAAATCAATATTCATTCTCCATTTTTTGTAATATAATCTACTTCTCTGTACAAAATAAAAATTTACAAAATCCCTCTTGATGTAAAAAATACATAGATTCCAACAATGTTTTTCACACTCGTGATTATATTTGCAGTTTATTTCAGACAATAATTCAGAATGGTGATGATCCATGTTACTGACATCAATATTTGCTATTATTCAACTCAAATATAGGTGTGGTTATCCTGCTGTGAATGCATCATACTATGACTTGAGCTTTCATCCAGTTAGTTCCAACAATGACTGCAAACTTTACAAAAACTCCCGGGCCATCAAGTGTTATAATTGTGATTCCTGCAAGTAAGCATCATCATTACCTCATTGTCTTTTCCTCTGTTTCTTGAATAAATGTTCCTACATTTGCTTTTTCCCAATCTGTCACCAGGGCTGGTGTTGCCCAATACATGAAAATCGAGTGGAGAGTTGTAGCAATCTTCAATATTATTTTGTTTCTTGTCTTGGTAAGACAGTCCCCTTCACCAACTTTCAACCCTCATGAAATGATCTATCTATATTTGTTGTCCTTTTAATTGACATCTATGTTTCATTTGTTGTGCAATGCAGTCAATGATATACTTTGTCGGATGCTGTGCACGACGAAATGCTGCACAGAGCCTGAGCCGGAGCCGGAGCCGTCCGAAAGCTTGAAGAGGACCTATTCATGCCGTGGGTTGAGAAGTTTGGGAGGCCTTTTACAAGAAACTTTGAATTCAGTAGTGTACAAATTTTTAATTTCTGATGAAATGGAAACAAATTGTGTAGTGTATGTACTTCGTGAGCAATATTCTTCCATCCTATGAAGTAATGCATCACAATGGAGAGACACATTTCAAATCAATTAGCAATTGTCATATGTCTTATATGTTTCATAATTTAATTTAATTTTTTTTTTTAAAAAAAAAGCTAAAATAAAAAAAAATGAAAAACCCACAAAAAAAGGGGTTGCTCTTGCCATTCCACCACATTGTCCACTCTCTTCCGTGAGGCCATTTACATCTTCTAGCTTCTTTCTTGCATTCTCATTTTAGACGCGCTGAAATTCCACTGTTATTAGCATTGATCTATGAAATAATTTGAAAACTCACTGCAATTTTTTAAAACACATTTCCAAACGATGTAATAATATTGTACCTCTGCAAAGTTTATCTTTCTGTTAAGCCTACATGTTTGTTTAATCTTTTATTTAGAAGACACATACGTTTATGATTGTTGTTACTTCGTTTTCTACTATGTTAGATGGACCATTAGCTTGTAACGTAACAGTAAAAATTGAGATGTAGAAAGGCCTTTGGTGAAGACGTATGAAGGTTGTGTAGTAGATGAGACCATAATGAGCAATAAGAATACAATGATAAAACACAAATATTGTCGACCCACAAGCAAGGCATGAAGACGAGGATTTTTAAGTTTTTTAAACAACACATGCAACAAATACAATTCTACCACAATAATTGGTTGATAGTATAGGATATATCAGGTAAAGTCAGAGTATAATATTGCAATGCTCCTACTATATGATGATAAGCAGCAAAGTTATATAGTCAAATGATTTATAGTTTTCAGCTTTGAATGCTTATCTTGATTAAAAAGTACAAATTTACTAAATGTCAATGCTGATAGACTTTACAAGTAAAATAGAGATGAGCCATTTTATGGTCCAAATTGTATTTTGTTGCATCTAATGGTGTGACAACATATACATTACTAAATTTATGAAAGGACATTGATCTTCTGCAATTGGATGTCTGAATTGTACGTTATTTAACATATATACCACTGGGCTGCCCAGGACAACTACGTCCGGCACGCAACTCCCTCTCTGTGGGGTTGTCCGAATTGCTTGCAATTCAAACAACTAATTAACTAATTATAGGAGATTTCGACTCATTTGTAAAATATAATCTAGAACATAAAATGACGCATTTTACTTAAAATGGAGAAAATCTTGATCCCTTTCAAATTGAGCAACGACATTGTACTTGGACCAATTATGAGTTAAAAGGTTGACAATTCCGTCTTATAAAAGAATAGACCGGAAGGTCCACCTTCATGCATCAAAGCCAGCATGACAGGACCTTTAGCTCCTTCTTCAACAGACACGCCCCCAGTTTTTCGATTCAAATCTGTCTTGACTAAGCTAGGAGTAACTGCATTAATGGAAATGTTGGGATACTTCTTAGCCAAAACCCTTGTGTAAGCATTGAGAGCTGCCTTGGAGACAATATAAGCAGGATAATTTGCAGGCCAGACTTTGACTTGTATCAGATTCTCCTTGATGTCTTCTAAGAACCCTTCCACCACATTGTCCACTTTTTCTACTGTGAGGCCATCCACATCTCCAAGCTCCTTTCTTGCATTCTCATTTGAGATATTCTGAAAAATTAAAAATCAGAAGTCTCCCAAGTGTTTTGAATTGTCAGAAGATCATGATTTGATTAACCCTGTGTTAATTTGGGGAGGAATCGTGCCTTTTTCCATTGCTAATTAGCATCTAATTTTTATATAACATTTTATATATATTTGTACCTTTAGCCATCCGAGGGAGGAGGAGACATTTATTATTCTTGCCGAATTGGATAATTGAACAAGTGGAATTAGTTCTTTGGTCACTTGCTTCATCCCATAATAATTTGTTCTTATACAATCCGAGGCTGTTTCATAAGTTTGCTCATAATCTGTCTCCAAGGATCCGATAATTGAAGTAATCCCTGCATTATTTATCTGCAATTTGAAACAATTTCAATATATATCAGAGTACATGAATTGGGGATAATTAAGAACACGATTTCATCTACATAAATTGGTCTTTGTTTTTCACCAAGCAAATGACTTTATGTTCATGATCTAAAATAGACCACATGATTTCATCTTAATTCAAAACCATATACTGATTAGAAAGGTATCTGTATATACATGATTGTTAATCCTCCTTTGACTATTGAATAAGGGTTCATCCGTATTCATCATTTTTTTTATTTTTTTATTTTCCTTTTCCATGCTATACATCCATATGAATTTCACATCTATACAAGTCAAACTCATATCTTCCATTAAAATCAAAGTATCCTACCAAGGATCTAGACATGCAATAAAGACAGTTAATTTGAGAGGGTAGATGGTTCTTGCACCTATCGGATAGTCCAAACCGGGTGCAGGGCTTTCCTACCCGATCACATTAACTGGCCGTGTAATACAAACAACTAATTATACCCGATCACAAGTAGCAGAGAGTAGGATTACATACCAATATGTCAAGCTTCCCAAATTGGGTTTTGATGAAATTTGCAAAAGAAGAAATGCTAGCCGGGACCGTCACATCAAGTTGATGAAAAATCACATGGGAGTATCCAGCAGCCTTGAGTTTTTCAACAGCTTCATTGCCCCTCTTCACATCTCTAGCAGTCAATATCACCTTCACCCCATTTGAAGCTAGCTGCTTACATATTTCAAATCCCAACCCTTTGTTGGCCCCCGTAACAACTGCAATCCTGAAGATAAAAGTTTGAAACAAATGCAAAAGCAAAGAAATTAAGGGTGAGTATCAAGGATGTTTCACTACTCATATTAAAACGTTGTACGTTGGTAAAGATGCAATTACCTCTTCGTCATGTTTGTTGACTTGTTTCTGCTATTCGTTGACGCCTGTTTATGGGAAGTTTATGGTTTTGCTGTTGGTTTTATGGTTTAAGGTAAGGTTATGGTCACTTATGGGGTATTTATAGTTTGTCATCTCTGGGTTTTCTACGTACGCACGCAGTGACATCTTTCTACTTGCTATCTTTCTTGTTATTTGTTACGTATACGTATAGTGTTGAGTAGGTGACTTGATTTTCTCATCATGTCTTTGACGTATTTTTCCCTCCCTCGCCTTTTGTTGTCTCTCATTTACTATTGCTTTAGCTCCTTCAATCCCTTGAGAAGATTAATTTGACCGACACTTTTGTTTTCAACTATATATACATAGCAGTATAGCACCATTCGGTCATTTTGTCAAGAAGAAGAAATCAGCTGAAATTGCCGAAAAAGAAGAGCAAGAACTTGGTTTGAGAGAGAGATACACATTGATATTGTGTTTTGAGTTATCTCACCGGAAAGATTAGAGAATTTTAGAGAAGCTTCCTTCTTTTCTCTTCTTTTTTTTTTTTTTTTTTTTTTTGTATTTAATTTTTTTTTGTAAGAGTTGAGATTTGAATGTATTGGAACTTTTGAGTTTGAGTGGTTTTGTTTGTACTATTATTTATACTCCATCATTTTGTTAATCACTTTCTCATGGATTATTTCCATCAATAGATATAAGTTTGGTATATATGGATTGATTTATTTATTTTTTAAACGGGATATGGTGTGGCTAGCATCAAAATAAGACTATAAGATCGGCGTGCAAAATTATTGATAAAGCATATGAGATCCCGTGGGACAGGAGAGACAAGCCTATTATGAGCTTTGAGCAACAACAATCCAATGCAACGCAAAACCAAATAAAAAAGTCCATCTTAACAAATAAGGCCCCGTTTGGTTCGCAGATTAGGCTCTTGGATTGGATTAGCTAACATTAGTGTTAGCTAATCCTTTGTTTGGTAACATGCTATTTCTGGGAGTAGTTTATTCCCATGGGATTACTAATCCCATACACACAGGGTTAGCTAAGCCACTAAAAAATGAGTGGCTTATCTAATCCTTTCATGTGGGATTAAAAATATCTTGTAAAATTGCCTAAAAAACCTTATGCTTCTCACACCTCTCACGATATCCATCTCTCAAAGCAAGGTATATCTCTCCCTTCTCTTCTCTTTGATCTCTATTTTCTTGGTTATTTCATTATTTCTGTGTTTCTTGGAATTTTTTTTTCTTCTCTCAAGTTTTTTTTTTTCTTCGTTCTCTCTCAGTTTTTCTTCATTCTTTCTCAATTTTTTTTTTTCGTTCTCTTCTCTCTCATAGTGTTTTTTTTTTTTCGTTATTCGTGTTCTCTCTCAATTTTTCTTCATTCTTTCTCAATTTTTTTTTTCGTTCTCTTCTCTCTCATAGCGTTTTTTTTTTCGTTCTTCGTGTTCTCTCTCAGTTTTTCTTCATTCTTTCTCAATTTTTTTTTTTCGTTCTCTTCTCTCTCATAGTGTTTTTTTTTTTTCGTTATTCGTGTTCTCTCTCAATTTTTCTTCATTCTTTCTCAATTTTTTTTTTCGTTCTCTNAAAAAAAAAAAAAAAAAAAAAAAATCCTACATGACATAATTTTTTTTAAAAAAATTATAATATAGTTGTTTATGTTTCGAAGAAAAAAAAAGGTCCTTAATAATATAAATTGTATTCGTATTATAAGAGTACTTTAGGAAATAAGATCACAATACGATTTCATTCACCAACATATTGCATTGTACCAAACGAAGGAATATGATTAGGTAGTCTATTACAGCGTTACAACCAAACAAAGGAATAGGAATAGCTGATCTATTCCTAGTGTTAGCTAATCCCAGTGGTAGCTAATCCTTTTCCAATGGACTAAACAATCCGTAAACCAAACGAGGCCTAAAAATTTACTAAAAGTCAAGGCTAAGAAACTTTTCAAGTAAAATGAAAATGAAACCATTTAATGCTCTAAATTTTATTTTATTGCATTTAATAGTATATATGGAGCCAAATTATTTAAAATTTTTAAATAGTATGACAATATATGCACGCACCATTAGATGTATGAAATGATTGCAATCTATTAGAGCACTCATAAAAGTCTCACCAAATCCATTTTTTGGATAAATTGGTGAGGTAATTTAATCAAAATGACTTAAATAGCTACTTTTCAGCCTCACCAGTTTAGCAAAAAAATTAGGTGATATGAACAATACTCATCAAACTTAAAATTTAGTATTCACTCACCTATTCATTAAACAACTCATTTCTCTCTCTTATTTTTTGCTTTTCATTTTTCTCTCTTCCTTTAATAGTTAAAAAATGAAAAAAACAAATATTTGAAAAAGAATATTTAAATAGAATAGTGAAAGCAGTAAATTGTTAAAGGGGTTTGCTAGGGGTTCTCCCCGTAGTATTCTCCTGGTGTTCTCCTAGTCTTACGTAAAACATAATTTAAGAAAAAATAAAATTGTAGTACCGTTTTTTTTGACAACCGATTAATTTTTATGACTTAATAGTTAGGTTCTAATGCTTTAAAACTTGTTTTTGGATTCAAAACTAAAACCTAAGGGTGAAAGGTTAACCCTTTAGGGATGGTATCACCAAAAATAGATTTGATCATCCTAAATTTGGTGCTAATGCCTCAATTTTGGTGCTAATGCCTCACAAATTTGGTGCTAATGCCTAAAAAAAGGGGTGTGGAGGTTACTACAATTTTATTTTTTCTTAAATCGTGTTTTACGTAAGATTGGGAGAACGATAGGAGAACCTACGGGGAGAACCCCTAGCATTTTCCATTGTTAAAATAGTGAGGCCGTTAGAATGATCTAAAAAATAAGTTTTTTTTTTTTTTTTTTACATGTCCACACAAGAGAGGGGAAGATGATTCGAACTAGTGACCATAGCTTCATTAAGCATGATCCCAGCCAATTAAACTACCTCTTGGGGACAAAAAAAAAAAAAATTAAAATAACTAAAAGTGTACTTTTTGTTATTTTGGTGAATAAAATTTGGTGAGACTGCTAAGAATGTTCTTACAATAGCCTCAAATAAAAGGAGCTAGGCTATGAGGCCCACCTATCATGGGGCAAGTGATCTCTTTACACTGAGTTGCTTTGGACAAATAGGCCTTGCAAGCCCTTCTCTGTGAGGCTGCCTAAATTGTGTGCAACTTGGACAAGTATTTATAGGAGATTTCGATCTATATGTAAAATCTAATATATATATATAGAACACAAAATACATAACCTATTTCACTTAAAATGCAACTGATCTTGATCCCTTTCTCAACATGCAACATAGAAAACTTTTATTCAATGTAAATGAAAAGTAAAACAACTGCAAGAATCGGAGAAACTACGACTACAAAATGTGACATGAAAATGAGCAATTGCATCGTATTGCACCAGTTATCACTTAAAAGATTGACACTTCCGTCTTATCAAAGAATAGGCCGGAAGGTCCACCTTCATGCATCAAAGCTAGTGTGACAGGACTTTTAGCTCCTTCTTCAACTGTCAAGACCCCAGTGTTCTTATTAATATCTGTCTTGACATAGCCGGGACAAACTGAGTTAATGGCAATGTTGGGATACTTCTTAGCAAGAACCCTTGCAAAAGCATTCACAGCAGCCTTGGAGACAATATAAGCAGATAAATCTGCAGGCCAGCCTTTGACTTGTATCAAATTCTCCTTGACGTCTTCTAAGAACCCTTCCACCACCTTGTCCGCTTTCTCTTCTATGAGGCCATCTACATCTCCTAGCTCCTTCCTTGCGTTCTCATTTGGGATATGCTGAAATTCCAATGTTATTAGTACCTATGACATAGCTAAAAGTGTCTACTTTTGATATATATATATATATAAATGTACAAAATAATGATTTTAAAACGTTCAATTTGAAAATAATGCGTTCAAAAAATGCACCATTTTACCCACTATTTAAAAATGAACTTCAATTTTTTAAAATGCACTCCCGGACGATATCATAATATTGTACCTTTAGCTGTCCCAATGAGGAGGAGACATTGATTATTCTTGCTGAATTGGATAATTGAAGAAGTGGAATTAATTCTTTGCTCACTAGCTTCGTCCCATAATAATTTGTTCTTATACAATCCAAGGCAGTTTCGAAAGTTTGCTTGAAAACTTTCTCCATGGATCCACGATTTCCACCTATAGCGACCTGAATGATCATCGTACGCAGTGGTATATGTTGTAGCATATATATATGTTTGAAATCATTTGAATACTATTTTATTTTGGACAAAGTTTTCTTTCGGATGATCAACCCAATCTAAACTAAAATTGATTTGTCCTTGGAGCGTGTGAGAATCAAATACATTTTTTATACAGATTGATTAGAAATTGTTTGAAGTAAAATTTTGTCCTTTTAATTATTTTTATTTTTATTTTTTGCATTTATCAGACTTTCTTTCCTACAGTGTGGGAAGGAAAACAGTAAACACTTTATCTTGCAGTAAGTACTTCAAATTTCTGGATTATACTCTGCAGTTTAAAATGCTGATAGAGATTAATATTTTACATTGAGAAACTTACTTCATAATACCCTTGTTTTAAGCCCTCTTGATCTTCTGCGTTGATTATGGATCCACTAATCCCTGCATTGTTTATCTGTAATTTAAAATAATTTCAATATCAGAGTACTAAATGGGGGATAAGAAAAAAGACTTCATACAGTTATTGGTCTTTATTTTTCACCAAGCAATTAATGATTTTTTTTTTCTTATTAAAAAATGGCTGGCGGAGGAGACCAATTATGGTTATTCTATCTGAATATAACCATAGTAGTATCTACCCGCTGAGAGCCGTACAGGAAGGGCCAAGGCGGTGAAAACCGCAAACTGTCTCTTAAGTCCGATTGAATTATAACTTGACTCAGTCCCATCATGAAATCAGTGGAACCCAAAGCAGCTAATACTAATATGATTGACAATTCTTAATTAAGGAGTTAAACGCTCACCTTATAGTACATATCTAACAATTTTGAGAACTTTCTTGAGACCATTGGACCACTGCCATTGATGATAAACTAAATGACTTTATGTTCATCTAAAAAAGATTACATGATTTCATCTTAATTCAAAAGTATAGACTGATTAGAAAGGTATCTATATAATTAATCTTCCTTATACTATTGGATAAGGGCTCATCCATACTTATCCTTTTTCGCTTTTCTTTTCCATACTATGAACAGGTTGGAAAAGCAGTCTAGTCAAGCAATAGGCAGGGCCGGCCAAATGGCTAGGCCACTTAGGCCGTCGCCTAAGGCCCCCAATAAATAAGGCCCAAAATGTTTTATAATAAGGCTCCAAAAAAAATTTAATAAGGCTTTTTTTCTTTTTTCTTTTTTTAACTTAAGGCCCATTTTTTTAAATAAGGTCTAAAAATTTTTCCCATAAAAACTTAAGGCCTCTAAAATAGGGCTCCAATATAACAAACCCATTATAAAATAAGACCAATTAACCCAAAAAAAACAAATACACCACATCATTTTTTTTTTGCTTTTTAATCCCTCTATCTCTTTCTCCTCTGTCAGCAAAGAAGAAAGAACATAATTTATTTTTATCAAAAAATGAGGAATACTACCATCTCACCTCTGTCGCCCTTTGTTCTCTCTCTCTCTCTCTCTCTCTCTCTCTCTCCCCTTCCTTCCTTCCTCTTCTTCCTCTTATCTTTTTTTCTTCCTCTCCTCATCCGTGATACATCCCATCAATTTTCAAACAGGTTTTATTGTTCTATTCTTGTAATTTATTTTATTATAATTCATATATATATTTTAAATCATATTTGTTTAATTTGTTAATATTTTTAATCAAACATGTAGACTAGAAAATATGCATCTAAATATGAAATACTTAAAAAAATAAAATAAAAGAGAAAAATAGAAAAATTGATTGAGTCTCAAATAGAGCTTTAAATAAATTTGCTATTAGTAATAAACAAAATATTGAGAATAATTTAGGTGAAAAACTCATAAATTAATAATAAATTTATCGAAAAGAATTATTTTATTAGAAGATAATTAAAATATTATTGATGCTTCTAACTCTATTGTTACAAATATTTGTGACCCTAATATAATGCAACTAACTAATGAAGAAACTTAAAAGTTAAACTTAAAAATCATGAAACAACAATGAACATATTACTAACCTGAATGAAAATAATAATAATATAATAATATAATAATATTATTAAAATATATATTATTTAATTAATATTTAAATATTAAAAAAAAATAAGGCTCAATTCCAAAATTTCACTTAAGGCCTCCAAATACATTGGGCCGGCCTTGGCAATAGGACAAACACATCCCTATGAATTTTGATATTCCCATCTACAAGTCAAAGTCATATCTTCCATTAAAATCAAGCGTCCTACTGAGGATCAGAACATACAATACGGCAGTTAATATAAGAGGATAGGTGGTTCTCTCACCTACTTAAGCCGGTGTCTAGACCATACAAATCAATACAAGACCTATCTACGGCATCCGGTCACGTTAGCCACCCATGCATGTAATACGAGCAACTAATTACACCGGATCACAAGTATGTATAGGAGAGTTTGATTACGTACCAATATGTCAAGCTTCCCAAATTGGGTTTCGATGAAATTTGCAAAATAAGAAATGCTAGCCTTGTCCCCCACATCAAGTTGATGAAAAATCACATCGGAGTATCCAGCAGCCTTGAGATTTTCAACAGCTTCATTTCCCCTCTTCACATCTCTAGCAGTTAATATCACCTTCAACCCATTTGAAGCTAGCTGCTTACATATTTCAAATCCTATCCCTTAATTGGCCCCCGTAACAACTGCAATCCTGAAGAAAAAAGTTTGAAACAAATTAATGGAAAAACAAAGAAATTAAGGATCGATGTTTCACTACTTACTACGATATATATATATATATATATATCTGAGGCTCATATTAAAACATGGTTGTTAAAGATGAAATTACCTCTTCGCCATGTTTGTTGAGTTGTTTCTGCAATTCGTTGACGCTTATTTGTGGAANAATCCTATCCCTTTGTTGGCCCCCGTAACAACTGCAATCCTGAAGAAAAAAGTTTGAAACAAATTAATGGAAAAACAAAGAAATTAAGGATCGATGTTTCACTACTTACTACGATATATATATATATATATATATATCTGAGGCTCATATTAAAACATGGTTGTTAAAGATGAAATTACCTCTTCGCCATGTTTGTTGAGTTGTTTCTGCAATTCGTTGACGCTTATTTGTGGAAGTTTACGGTTTTTCTGTTGTTTTGATGGCCGGTTTAAGGTAAGGTTGTGGGGTATTTAATTATAGTTGCTTATTTCTGGGTTTTCTACGCATGCGCGCATGCAGTTACATCTTCCCACTTGCTATCTTGATTGTTACATCTTCCCGCTTAGAATTACTCTACGTATACTGTGACGTCTATTAACTTTTTTTTTTTTTTTTTTTTTTTTTTTTTAAAAAAAAGAAAAGAAAAAAAAAGTGATTCCCTTCTTTCGTTACTCCAGAAAAACTTACTCGATGCTTACAATATCGTGGATATGAACGGGAATATCATTTAGCCAAATGTGGTCCCCCCCTATAGATAATTCCAAGCAGTGGCGGATCCAGGATCTTCCCGGCCTAATGGGGGGCATTTTTTAAGAATAAAAATATAAAATTAATTAAATATAAAAAATGACAAGCTCTTATTTATAAATATGCTCTTCAAATTTTGTCTCTATCATAATCGCACATTTTTTTTTTTTTTTTAATTTCAACATCACCAATAATTAAATATCAAACAATTATTAAGAATAAGCTTATAATTTTATATATATATATATATAAACAAGTGTGGCACGTCAGCCCCCTTGGGAAATGCAATTAGGCCACGTCCCATCCATCTGCAGGCAGGCGCCATACTCTTTCATCATTTAAATAAATAAATAAATAAATATATAGATATATATTTTCTTCCTCCGCGCGCCAGACAAAGCTCCCTCTCCCCCTCTTTTTTTTCTTTCTTCTGCAACTCACTCACTGATCTCTCTTCCTCACCCTCTCTAGTCTCCCCCGCTCACTCAAGAGCTCTCTCTTCTTCCTCACTCTCTCCAGCCGTCTCTCACCCCGCTCACTCTCTCTCAAGCTTACTCTTCTTCCTCAGCCCGTCCTCCGTAGCTTAGCCGTCCGTTAGCCATACGTTTAGGACTCTGGCATCTCATCTTCGACCGTTGTTCTCTGTCGTTCGTCCTCCTCATCTTCTCCTCTACTGATTCAGCTTTATAGGGGATAAGGGAATTTTTTGGGGGTCGAGGGTGGGCATATCTTGGATCCGCCCTTGATTCCAAGCGTGATAAAAGCATTTCTAGCAGCTTTTCTGTCATTTTTCCTAAACTTAAGGATCTAAACTACTTTTTGTTTTTCTATGTCAATATATATCCCAATAGCTTTCCTTAATCATTTCCTAAATCATTAAAATATTTTTTGTTTTTATTTTATTCTTTTTATTGATTAAACAAACTTTCTCTCTCTCTCCCTCATATTTTCTTCTTCCTTCTTCCTATAGCTATCTTCTTCTTCCCTCTACTTTGGGTTTTTTGCCCTTGCTGGAAGGGAAATTTTTTTTGCCAGTCCTCTTTCTATCGGCAGAAAGCCAGTCCTTGCTGCAAAATTTTTCCATCTTCTTCTTTCTGCTGGTCCTCTGCCCTTGCTGCAAATATTTTATACATCTTCTTCTTCTTTCTAAACTACTTTCTTCTTTCTTCCCACAGCCATCTTCTTCTTCCCTCTAGAGTTTGTGTCGTCCAGATTTTTGCCCTTGTTGCGAGAGAGAGACGGAGAAAGAGAGGTGAGAGAGAGACGTGATATGAGAGAGGAGAGATAAATTTTTTTTACTATTTTAATAATCACAAGGATTGCTACAATGAAACCCTATACTTAGGGTTCCTCTTTAGAAGTTGATGGTTTAAGGAAGCACATAAGGACTCTATTGTGAGACCTTTTTTGCGATTTTTTGGACATATTCCTTACACGAACATAGGGAAAGGAACCATGTTTAAGGACGCTGCTGGGAATGCTCTAAGCTGTGAGTAGCTTTATTGGCAGATTTTTTTACATGACTAACAACCCAATTTGGCTCCCCATGTAGTAAAGTTTTGGCATCATTTATCAAATGCCCATAGCTGGTCCAACACTTACCATCCTGTCTGAGGGCTTGGATAACTATTAGCGAATCCCTCTCTAGATTGACATGTGCGAACTTTAGTTGATGTCCCATGTCTATAGCACACCATGCGCCTATGGCTTTTGCCACTGTTGGGTCCAAAATACAGGGACATGTGATGATTTTTGCTACCACGAAAATGCCTTCATGATCACGTACTACAACTCCCACCTCTATTCTCCTTCCCATCCTATCAACTGAGGCATCCCAATTGATCTTTAGCCATCCCTCTGTAGGTTTCGTCCATTGAAGTCCTTGGTATTGGGGCTTTCGAGACGGCAAATTCGTTGGGCATTTATTAACTAACATAAAAATTTCCATCTGTTCAGAAGCAATTTGGTTCACTATCGCTGGGAGGATAAAATCTTCCCCAAAAACAACCTTGTTTCTCCTAAACTATATATGTTGGGCCACAAAAGCAAATTGTTAGATCTCCTTTTCCTCTTAATTGTCCAAAATCTTCTCAAAGATATTAAAAAAGTCATTTTCATCACTTGTACTTTTCTGAATTCTTTTGGAGTTGTGCAACCACACATCCTTCAACGCCGGGCAACTCCATAGAACATGCCCAACTGATTCTGACTCCCTATTACAAATTGGACAAAGAAAATCGGATGAAATAACTCTCTTGAGCAGATTTTCCTTTGTAGGCAAAATGTTCTTACAAGCTTTCCATAGGAACATAGTCACCGCCCTAGGTACTTTTAATTTCCACAATGCCTTCCAAATAGAAGCCGTACTAGGTGTGGAGGAACCATCTCCCTTCTCCATCTCCTTCCTATCGCACTCCATATGGTACGCACTTTTGACTAAAAAAATCCCGTTTTTGTTCCCAATTCATGCTAGAAGATCTGGTTGTTGACTTAGGCAGATTGGCAAGCTTCCTATTTTTTTCACTTCCTCAGCCGTGAAAATGTCTGCCATCAAGGTCTAGTTCCACTAGTTGGTATCACCATCAATAAGTTCAATTACTTTTGCTTCTTTTCCTAGCACTCAGATTGGATATTGGATGGAATAGGTTATCGGCTAATCAATCCATTTATCCCCCCATATATTTATAGAATGTCCATGCCTTACCCTTCAAACAAATCCATACTTAAGGACTTTTCGGGCCGTCCATATACTCCAAGCGTATGAGGGTGATTGTCCCAAGGGAGTCTCCAAAAAGCTACAATAAGGATAGTATTTTTCCTTGAAAATCTTTGTTACTAATGAGTCCAAATTCTAATGAATTCTCCACCCTTGCTTTGCTAGTAGTGCCAAATTGAAGCTCTTTAAGTCACGGAACCCTAATCCATCTTTCTCTTTTGTCCGTCCCATTTTCTCTCAACTCATCCACGCCATCTTCGAATCATTATCCTTATTTCCCCACCAAAACTTTGAGATCATGACGTTAATGTCTTTGCATAAAGTTTTGGGCAACAAGAATACACTCATAGTGTATATAGGTATAGCTTGAATGATTGCCTTTAGAAGGATCTATTTACTAGCCTGGGATAAGAACTTCTCTTTCCAACCATTAATTCGATCTCATACCTTTCCTTTGATTTCTAAGAACACACTTACTTTGGACCGGCCTATGATTGCTGGCAGCCCTAAATATTTTTCATACCGTCTTGTTCAAGTCACCCTTGCCACCTTTAAGATGTGTGTTTTGGTTTCCTGATTGGTGTTTCGACTGAAGAAAATAGAAGTCTTGTGTTTATTTATCTTTTGCCTCAATGCTTTTTCATACTCCTCCAGAGCCCCTTGGATATGATACCATTGAAGCATACTTGCCTTGCAAAAAAGGAGACTGTCATCCGCAAAGAACAAATGGTTAAGTCTAGTTCCCTAACTAGTGAAATGTAATCCGGTAACTCTCCCATCTGTCTTTACTCTATTTAGAATAGTACTCAGACCTTCACTGCACAAAAGGAAAAATATGGGGAAAGGGGATCACCATGCTGGAGACCTCTTGTAGGTGTGATATGGCCATTTAGTTGCCCATTGATAAGGACTAAATACGTCATTGTTCTCACACAAGTCATAATGAACGTGATCTATTTGTCATCAAATCCGACCTTCCTCATTACTGCCTTAAAAAAATCTCACTCAACACTATCATATGCCTTACTTATATCCAATTTCAACGCCATAAAACCTTCCTTCCCTTTCATTCGCACATCCATAGTATGCAGAGCTTCAAAGGTTACAAGAATATTGTCTGTTATTAACCTGCCAGGAATGAAAGCACTTTGGGTTGGGGAGATAATGTGAGGCAGCACCCTTTTCATTCAGTTGGCTAGAACTTTGGCTATCAGTTTGTACAACACATTACACAAGCTAATGGGTCAGTAATCTGTAATGCAAAAAGGATTTTTAACTTTCGGGATAAGTGCAATATAGGTACTATTAACCCCAACCTCAAAAATACCATCATTTAAAAAGCCTAGGACAGCATTACATACCTCATCTCAAATCAAATGCCATGATTGATGATAGAAACATGCTGCAAAACCATCCAATCCGGGGGATTTGAGTGGTTGCATTTGAGATAGGGCAAGATTGACCTCCGTCACTTCAAATCTCCTTGTTAAAGAAGCATTCATCTCCAGTTTGACCTTAGCTTCCATTGTTTCCAACACCTCGTCCACCCCTATGGTCCCCTCTGAAGAAAACAATTTTTGATAAAACTGGACAAAAGCTTTACTAACCTCTTTTTGTTTCTTCCACTCTATCCCTTCCTCATCCCGTATCGTCCTGATGTGATTTATTTTCCTCCTATGACTAGCCCATGCATGAAAAAAAGTCGTGTTATGGTCCCCTTGTTGGTAGTAATGTTGCTTTGTCCTTTGCTTCCACCGACAATCTTCCTGAATCTCCCCTTGTAATTTCTTAATTTCCTCCTAGTTCCCTAATCCTTCTTCAAGTTGCAATTCTGCTAGGAGTTTGGTTTTCTTTTTCAAAGTTTTTTTGGTGCTACCAAACTTCCTCATACTCCAACTCGTAAGCCTCCCCTTTCATTGCTCCAATTTTGCACAAATTGTTTCAACCGAGGTGCCTACTACCCCATCTCCTTCCCATGCCTCCTTTATCACCGTTTGGCATTCCTAATCTAACAACCATTTGGACTCGAACTTAAAACCCCAATTGCCTTTCTTGCAAACCTCCTTCGAATCTGTACATTCAATGAGCAACAGATTGTGATTGGAGGAACGACTAGCCAAGACATTGACCATTACATTATGGAACAGACTACACCAATCCTTATTTTCCACTACTCTATCTAGCCTTTCTTTTGTAAAGCACTCATCATTATGTCCATTGGTCCAAGTATACTTAGGTCCTTTAAAACATAGGTAACTAAGGTTACACTCCTCAAGTACTGTAAGAAAATCATCCATTTGCCCCTCCCTTCTCAGGACCCTACCAACCTTGTTGACTTGTTATTTCATTAAAGTCTTTAGTGCAAAGCCAAGGGTATAAGGAAAAAAATTTCAGAAGGTTTAGCAAAGCCCAAGACTCCTTCCGTTTGACGCTATTTGGGTGTCCCTAAAACCCCGAAAATTTCCATTTGATCCTTTCCTCTGTCCGACTAATGACAACATTGACATGCCTCCTTGTGTAGTTTTGAGTTTTCAGCTTTAATTCCTCCTTCCAAAAAAGTGCTAACCCCTACTTTTTCCAACCGGATCTACTACAAACAAACCATCAAAACAAAGTTTCACATGTAAACCTTCGATTAGAAACAATAAATTGGGTTTCTTTTCCTTCACCATTTGGCAAAGGTCACGAATTATACGAGGATTTCCAAGTCCTCGACAATTCCAACTTAGGAGAATCATTGGGATTGGTGGGGTTGCTCCACAGCCTCCGCCAAAACAACCTTCTTCGCTATACAATCCCCACCCTCCTTGTTTTTTTTCCTTGCTACTTCCTGACTCAAACTCCTTTTACTTGTAGGAGCTTTACGTTTGGAATTTTTCCTTCAACCCCCGTAAGGTTTTTAGCTCCCAAATTGCCTCGTGCATGCTATTTCCATGTTCTTATGTTACTCCTACCTCCCGTCTCTTTTAAACTAGCCTCCACCATTAAGCTATCCATACCCGCTTCCTTATTGTTATCAATCCCTAACATCTCATGCACCCTCTTCTCCTTCCTCATTACTGCTTCTTCATGTGGGTATGTAACTTTCATGATTTCGTCATTTAGTTGACTCTCATCCTCTACATCAATTGCTGCATCCCCTCTCATTGTCAACTCATGCACATGAGATAACATAGAAAGATGACCTGCGTCCTTCTAGCATACTCTACCGTCTTGACCTGTGCCTTGACCTAAGAGTAGACTTCTATTGCCTTTATTCCTCCATGCAATAACGATGTCACTTCCACATTAGTTTCATTGCCCCCATTCCCTTATGAGTAACATCACTAGATACCAAAATGCCCACACCTCCACATGTAATGAAATCTCCCTTGTCGACCATTTCTCTTCGTTTTGATGTGCTCCTTCCCCAATATGGTAAGTGCCTGAAAAACCATTACTATCATCTTTTCGCGATTGGTCCACCTATTTAGTTTTTCCAAAAAAAAAAAAAAAAAATGGGAACTTCCCCTACTGAGTTATCTCTCTTGTGCTTCCCAGCAGTCATGAATCTCCTCCTCGTCTGGCGTCTTCCACCACCCATCTGTTTCCCCCCTGCACTACTTGCCGCCACTTTTAGTGTGTCACCCCATTTCTGCTCGGAGCCAAACTCCCCATTCTTTGATCTCATCACCCTTGTTTCTTGATAATCAGGCTTAGCCGGGCATCCTTTATCACTGTGTAAAATCCTCCCACACTCAAAATCTTCCATTAAGATTATTGAGAACCAAAATCTGCCTGTCAAACAACCATGGCCTTCCCTCCATAATCCTTCGCTTATCTTCCAGATCAAAGAATTCAAAAATCCACATATTTTTCTACACCTCCTTACAAATTACAGTCCCAACCATTCTCCAAATTATGGATAAAACAGATTGAAACGCTTCTTTGTTCACGTTCCTTTCCCCTCCAACTTTCCCTACCCAGCACCTCTCCCTCCACTCACCCCATCCGCAATCTCTCCTTCTGCAATCTTGATACCCTTCTTCTCACCTCCTAACAACGATATACGACTACACATCTCTTCCGAAATGGCTGCCATCTGATTCCTACCTAATCCTCCACGTCCGACACACCGGTAGAAGACTTCCCTTCACTGCTATGTTTTCTATGAGAGAAATCCTAGGAAGTACTATTCTTACAGGAAGATTTGTATTTTCCCCGGTCTTGGACTTTTGAATAATTTCTAGGGAAAGAACATCATAACACCTTGGGTTGGCACTTGGATTTTTTTAAATACCTAAGTTTTTTTTTTTTTTGACAATTTACTCCTTGAGTAAATCGAAATCACAATAAAATCCCTACTGTCAAAATTTTGTTAACATCCGTTAGTCTGGGCCAAAACGAACCGTTTTGACCCATTAAAATATTAATTTTGTTTAAAATTTAATTTTTAAAATTAAATCTAAAAATAAAAAAAAAATAAAAAAAGAGAGAATGTAGAGGTGGCCGAACCACCCTATAGGGGGTAGTGGCTGGCCACCCCATTTTGCCTGGGGGTGGTTCGGCCACCCCCAGACCGGCCATATGGGGGTGGCCGAGCCACCCCCTTAGGGCCAAACCCTTAAAATTTTTTTGAGGGTTTGGCCCTAGAGGTTGGCTGAACCACCCCCATGCAAAAAGGGGTGGCTAGCACCCTTGCATTCTTTCTCTTTCTTTTTTTTTCTTTTTTTTTTTTTTTATGAAGATTTAATTTTTAAAATTAAAGTTTTAAAAAATTAATATTTTAATGGGTCAAAATGGTCAAAACGGTGCATTTTGACCCAGACTAACAGCAGTTAACAAAATTTGACGGATTGGATTTTATTGTAAATTTGATTTACTTAGTGAGTAAATTGTCAAAAAAAAAAAAAAAAAAAAAACTTAGGAATTTAAAAAAATCCAAGTGCCGACCCAAGGTGTTATGATGTTCTTTCCCTAATTTCTAGCACAAATTCCTACTAACTTTTGTGAACAAGACAAAGAAACAGACATGGAATGGGATATGGTTCTAAGTCATAACATTTTTTTTCAAACTCAAGGGTTGAGTTTGAATTTGGAAAAAGAAAAAATGATTGATTTTTTTTTTTTTTTTTAATGGGATACGACTCGGCAAGCATTAAAAAAAAAATTATGATCTCTGCAAACATCAATGAAATACGTAAACACAAATTATCGACCCTAATTATTGCCATGCGTATCAACCAAGATGGTGTGATCATGATTTTTCGAAGTCTCTTTAGATCCCATTTTCTTGTTCCTTTGATCCTTTCCTTTTCGTCCTACCTTCCCCGAATACTAATCTCGTACTCTTAAAGTATTTTAAGGAATATATTATGCATTTATTTTTGTCTTAATAACACTTTATGTGTTGATGTACTCTATTTTGTCGAGCATTATAGTGGGGAAGGCATGCTGCATGCGGAGCCGCTCCCTACGTAGAAAAGTAGATAATTTAGTGAAGTAGTTTAATTTGTGGCCAATTAAGTCAAGTCACATGGCCTTTTCAGTCCATAAATGTATTATAAATTAAGTTTGAGGGTTTGATGTTTTGGTCCCTTTTCAGTGGGGATCCTGCTCCTCTTCAGTCCAAAATGGACTGGAGGGGAGCCGGTTGATGGTTAGGATCTCTCCTTAGAGATCCTAAGGCCATCAACCTGCCACGTGGCATGTTGAAAAAATAATAATATTTTATTATTTTACTTTTAAAAATAAATTAAAAACAAAATAATTAAAAATTAAAAACAAATTAAAGAAGGGTGGCTGGCCACCCCCATCTTGGCCATAAGGGGTGGCCGGCCACCACATTTTAGGAAAGGAGCTCCTCCAAATGCAAGGGGCTTCGGCGGTGTCGATCTCTCCAAGCTTCAATAGTTACTCTTCAGGCAAACTTGCAGAGATCGTCGCCAGGGTAGTCCAGGAGCTGTTTGGGATTTCACTCTCAAACAGACCCAAATGGCATCAATTCTTCATTTGCTCCGCTGGGTTCTTCTTTGGCTATCTTGTCAATGGTGTCTGCGAGGTAATCTCTCCCTTTCTCTGTATTGGCGCTCTGTTTGGTTGCTCGGCGAAAGAAGATAATGAGTTTTCAAACTATTAAACTAAATCAAGTGCAACCTAGCTCCTGAAATTGTCGATTTAACTGCCTCAGATGCCTCAATTCTTGAAAACACATGAATCTTACAAGGAATCTTGAACCTGTTTCCCGAGGCGCAAGTATTGGGCACAATGCCTTCAACAAGAATGGTATGAGCATTTATCAACGGCGCGAGGACCGTCGCCACAAAGCACTCNTTGGCTATCTTGTCAATGGTGTCCGCGAGGTAATCTCTCCCTTTCTTTGTATTGGCGCTCTGTTTGGTTGCTCGGAGAAAGAAGATAATGAGTTTTCAAACTATTAAACTAAATCAAGTGCAACCTAGCTCCTGAAATTGTCGATTTAACTGCCTCAGATGCCTCAATTCTTGAAAACACATGAATCTTACAAGGAATCTTGAACCTGTTTCCCGAGGCGCAAGTATTGGGCACAATGCCTTCAACAAGAATGGTATGAGCATCTATCAACGGCGCGAGGACCGTCGCCACAAAGCACTCAATGTGTCCGACTTGGACAGTTCGAGTGTTGAGGACCTTGATGGCGTTTGAGTTGTGAGGGTTGAGGGGTTCCCTCACCAGACCCACCATTTCCTGACCGCTGATGGTGCCGGAGTAGTACTGGATTCCGACTATATTCGTGATTATAAATCCCAACATGTAAGTCTCGACAGGAGATTGCGGCGGTGAGTCCTGGGTGGGCGAAAGCTCATCTGGGTCGGCGTGGGACTCCTGCCAGTTTTCAAGACTCAAAAAATTAAAGGTTTATTGGGTCTTCATCTTCCATGGCAAAATACACCAGAGATGAAGGGGTTAGGGTTATGGCGGTGGGTTCTGTTCGCCGACTTTCAGTTTGGTTGTTTTGAATGCAAAGAGAGAGGCGGAGAGACCGACACCACCAAAGCCCCTTGCATCTGGTGGAGCTCCTGTCCTAAAATGTGGTGGCTGGCCACCCCCATAGGCCACCCCCTATGGCCAAGATGGGGGTGGCCAGCCGCCTTTCTTTTTTTTAGATTTGCTTTTAATTTTTTATTATTTCGTTTTTTATTTATTTTTAAAAGTAAAATAATAAAATATTGTTATTTTTTTAATGCGCCATGTGGCAGGTTGATGGCCTTAGGAGAGATCCTAGCCATCAACTGGATGATCTCTAGTCCATATGGACTGGAGAGGATCCTTGTCCTTTTAGTGGCTGAAATGGGAGATTTATCCATGATATTAAAAAATTAAGGTTTCTATATATACACCTTATGATAATATCTCTTGACTTTGGAAAACTCCACATAAAATAAGAAAACAACCTGTTCTTAACTATTTGTGAATAATATATTATTAGCACTCTTAATTTCATCTATATGCACTGGAGGTGAAACCCGCTAATAATATATTAAATTGGGCACGATGTTAATATATCACTATCCTAATTCCTGAGTAATGATCGATGTTGTCACCTTTGTGTTTTTCTTATGTTCACTCAAATTTGATATGACTTTTAAAATTATTATTGAATTTGTGATAAATTATAATTGAATTTTAATCTTAAAAAAAAATACATTAATTTTGAGTGGACACAAAGGTGACATCGATAATTATATATCCTACTATCCCTATATATTTCTTACCTAGTTACTTCCCAAGGAAATTAAATATTTATTAATTTGCTAATATATTTATTTCGGCTTTTTTGCAAACATCATTTTTTGACCTAAAAACTCTATTTATTAAACGCAATCTCAAACAGGATCTTAGTAGGGTTGGCGTTGTCCTAAAAGACTTGTAGTATAGTAGTGTTATCCCGTCAGGAGTTTTAAGGAAATTGAATCTATAACATTTGTTGGAATACCTTTTATATATATTTTACTGAAAAATAAGGGCTTTGATTCATGANGGAGGGGGGGTCAAGAGGGGTCAAATGCCCCCTCTGATCTCAACCCCTAAAAATTTCCCTTACCCCCTTAAAAAATTCTCTAGAAAATCTTACAATGCTCTAACTACCCAATCTAACTGCAAAACATTTGACATGATCAATGAGCAACTGCATGCATTGTATTGCATTAATTATCAGTTAAAAGGTTGAGACTTCCGTCCGATCAAAGAAGAGACGGGAAGGTCCACCTTCAGGCATCAAAGCCACCATGATATGGCCTATAGCTCCTTCTTCAACAGTCAAGACTCCAATGTTTCCATTCAATTCTGTATTGGTATAGCCAGGGTCAACCGCGTTAATGGCAATGCTGGTATATTTCATAGCTAGAATCCTCGTGTAAGCATTCAGAGCTGCCTTGGAGACAAAATAAGCAGAAAAAACTGTAGGCCAGCCCTTGTCTTCTATCAAATTCTCTTTCACATCTTCTAAGAACCCTTCCACCACCTTGTCCACTTTCTCTTCTGTTAGGCCATCTACATTTCCTAGCTCCTTCCTTGCATTCTCATTTGAAATAATTAAACTGGAATACATACAGATAATTGACAATTTAATCTTTCCAACTTGATCCAAACAATTTATAACACCAAAAAATAGTGCAATTGTCAAGGCACAAATCACAACATGCACGGGCAGTTCTTGTAACTAAGAGTATGTTTTGCACTGTGATTTCACATACCAAAAGTGCAATTTTAAATAAACTTTTAAAAAATGTATCTTTTGAGTGTGTGCTTTTAAAAATTTGTGATTTGAAAATGTTGAATCAAATTCAAAAATTTAAGCCATCGTCCCATAGACCCTTCCTTAAGAAGCTTATAAGAATAGCACCATTCAGTCATTTTGTCAAGAAGAAGAAATAAGCTGAAATTGCCAATAAAGAAGAGTAACAACTTGGTTTATGAGAGAGATACACCATTGATATTGTGTTTTGAGTTATAACTATCTCACGAAAAGCTTAGATAATTTTAGAGAAGTTTTCTTTTTGTATTTAATTATCTTTATGTGGAAATGAGATTTGGGGTGCATTGAAACTTTTGAGTTTGAGTGTGGTTTTGTTTGTACTATCATATGTACTCCATCATTTTGTTAATCAATTTCTCATGGATTGTTTCTGTCAATGGATATATATGAGTTTGGTGTGGATTGATTTATTTAATTTATTTTTTAAACGGGATATAGTGTGGCTAGCATCAAAAGAAGACTATAAGATTGGCATGCAAAACTGTTGATAAAGAGGATGAGATCTCGTGGGACAGGAGAGATAAGCCTGTTATGATGAGCTTTGAGCGACAACAATCCAATGCAACGCAAAACCAAATAAAAAAGTTCATCTTAACAGATAAAAATTTACTAAAAGTCAAGGCTGAGAGACTTTCCAAGTAAATTGAAAATGAAACCATTTCATGCTCTAAATTTTATTTTATTGTATTTAATAGTATATATGGAGCCAAATCATTTAAATTTTTTAAATAGTATGACAATATATGCACCAATATTAGATGTATGAAATGATTATAATTTATTACAATTGGCCGCCCGAATTGCATGCAATTCGGGCAACCCCAATAAAAGGAGGCTATATATAGGGCCCACCTATCTTGGGCAAGTGATCTCTATACAGACTATACACTAAGCTGCTTAAGACAAATAGGCCTTCCAAACCCTTCTCAGTGAGGCTAACTAAATTGTGCGCAACTTGGGCAACTATTTATAGGAGATTCCGATCTATCTGTAAATTCTAATATATACATATAACACAATATAAATAACCTATTTCGGTCAAAATGCAACTGATGGTCTTGATCCCTTTCCAAACATGCAACATAGAAAGCTTTTATTCAGTGTAAGTGAAAAGTAAAACAATTGTAAGAACTGGAGAAACTACAACTACAAAATGTGACATGAAAATGAGCAACTGCATTGTATTGCACCAATTATCACTTAAAAGGTTGACACTTCCATCCTAGCAAAGAATAGGCCAGAAGGTCCACCTTCAGGCATCAAAGCCAACGTGACAGGACTTTTAGCTCCTTCTTCAACTGTCAAGACCCCGGTGTTGTGATTAAGATCTGTCTTGACAAAACCAGGACAAACAGAGTTAACAGAAATGTTGGGATACTTCTTAGCAAGAACCCTTGCAAAAGCATTCACAGCAGCCTTGGAGACAGCATAAGCAGAAAAATTTGCAGGCCAGCCTTTGACTTGTATCAAATTCTCCTTGACGTCTTCTAAGAACCCTTCCACCACCTTGTCCACTTTCTCTTCTGTGAGGCCATCTACATCTCCTAGCTCCTTCCTTGCATTCTCATTTGGGATATGCTGAAATTCCATTGTTATTAATCAGCACCTATGACATAGCTAAAAGTGTCTACTTTTTGATATATGGAGTTTGTTTGGAATTGCGATATCAAAAAGTATAATTAAAAAAAAAAAAAAAAGATTTTAACACATTCAATTTGAAAATAATGCGTTCTAAAAAATGCACCATTTTACCCACGATTTGAAAACACACCAATTTTTTAAAAACGCACTCCACAACAATATAATAATTTATACCTTTAGTTGTCCGAAGGAGGCGGAGACATTTATTATTCTTGCGGAATTGGATAATTGAAGAAGTGGAATTAGTTCTTTGCTCACTTGCTTCATCCCATAATAATTTGTTCTTATACAATCCGAGGCAGTTTCGAAAGTTTGCTTGAAAACTTTCTCCAAGGATCCACGATTTCCACCTATAACCTGTATGATCATCGTATGCTGTGGTAAATGATCTAGCATATATGTTTGAAATCATTTTAATACTATTTTATTTTGGACAAAGTTTTCTTTCGGATCAACCCAATCTAAACTAAAATGGATTTGTTCACATTTTTAATAAAATTAGGGAAAAATGCAAACTTAGTTTTAACCTAATTTGCAAATTAGCTCTATGTAATATCAAAATGAACTTAGAGATACCTGAGATATGCTAAAAAAATAATTTACACTCTACAATAAAATTTCGTTCACTGACTTAACAGATTCTGTTGGTGTGACATTGACTTAAATATGACATGTCACAATTTTATTGGCTCTGTCGTGCAGTGTTTACGTTATCAAAATATGTTAAATTAGTTGATGAAATTTGACTGTAAGGAGTAAATTATCTTTTTGTCGTACCTAAGAGATCCCTAAATTCATTATGATACCACTAGAGGTTAATTGCAAATCAGGTAACCATAACGACTAATTTTGTAATTCTCCCATAAAATTAACCAAGCATGTGGTATCTATCCTTAGTGCATGTGAAAATGCATATAAGAATAATGTACTCTAAAAACATATGTTAATTTAACAAATTGTATTTGAAGAATTTCCTTCATTCCTATTTGAAGTAAAACTTTGTCATTTTATTTATTTTTATTTTTTGCATTTCTTGTGGTAAGTACTTCAAATTTCTGGCTTATACTCTAAATTTAAAATGCTGATAGAGATTATATTACATTGGGAAACTTACTTCATCAATCCCTTGTTTTAAGCCCTCTTGATCTTCTGCGTTGATTATGGATCCACCAATCCCTGCATTGTTTATCTGCAATTTAAAATAAATTCAATATTAGAGTACTAGATGGGGGATAAGAACAAGACTTCATCATATAGTTATTGGTCATTATTTTTCACCAAGCAAATGACTCTTTTTTGTCCTATTAAAAAAAGGCTGGTGGAGGAGACCAATTATGACTATTCTATCTGAATATGACCATAGTAATTCCTATCCGCTAAGAGCTGTACAGGAAGGGCCAAGGTGGTGAAAACTGTAGACTCTCATAAGTCTAACTGAATTATAATTTGACGAAGTCCCATCATGAAATCAGTGGGACCCAAAGCAACTAATACTAATATAGGATTGACGATTTTTATTTCATAAGTTAAATTCTCACCTTAGTACATATATATCTAACCATTTTGAAAATTTTCTTGAAACCACTACCATTGATGATAAATTAAATGACTTTATGTTCATCTAAAAAAGATTACATGATTTCATCTTAATTCAAAAGTATAGACTGATTAGAAAGGAATCTATATAATTATTATAATCTTCCTTAGAATATTGGATAAGGAGTACTCATCAATACTTATCCTTTTTCGTTTTTCTTTTCCATACTACGAACAGTTTGGAAAAGCAGTCTAGTCAAGCAATAGGACAAACACATCCCTATGAATTTTGATATTCCCATCTACAAGTCAAAAGTCATATCTTCCATTAAAATCAAGCGTCCTACCGAGGATTAGAACATACAATACGGTAGTTAATATAAGAGGATAGGTGGTTCCCTCACCTACTTAAGTGGGCGGTGTCTAGACTATACAAATCAATACAAGACCTATCTACGGTATCCGGTCACGTTAGCCACCCATGCATGCAATACGGGCAACTAATTACACCGGATCACAAGTATAGGAGAGTTAGATTACGAACCAATATGTCAAGCTTCCCAAATTGGGTTTCGATGAAATTTACAAAAGAATAAATGCTAGCCTTGTCCCCCACATCAAGTTGATGAAAAATCACATCGGAGTATCCAGCAGCCTTGAGATTTTCAACAGCTTCATTTCCCCTCTTCACATCTCTAGCAGTTAATATCACCTTCACCCCATTTGAAGCTAGCTGCTTACATATTTCAAATCCTATCCCTTTGTTGGCCCCCGTAACAACTGCAATCCTGAAGATAAAAGTTTGAAACAAATTAATGGAAAAACAAAGAAATTAAGGATCGACGTTTCACTACTTACTACGATATATATATAATTATATATATGTCAGGCTCATATTGAAACATGTTGTTAAAGATGAAATTACCTCTCCGTCATGTTTGTTGACTTGTTTCCGCTGTTCGTTGACGCCTGTTTATGGGAAGTTTATGGTTTTGCTGTTTGGTTTTATGGTTTAAGGTAAGGTTATGGGGTATTTATAGTTTGTCGTCTCTGGGTTTTTACGCACGCAGTGACGTCTTTCTACTTGCTACCCTGCTTGTTACGTATACGGTGACGTTTTAATTTAGACTTTTCTCTTTTTTTTTGACCAAGCTAGCTTTAAGACTTGTATACTAGCTACTGTGCGAAGAAACTAGAAATAAGAAAATAAATAAATAGCTGAATAAAGAAAATAAGAACAAGAGATTTTATTTAATTAGTTCGATCTATATCCTACATCTTTATGATAAAATCGTAAGGTTACATTATGCTTTTATTCGCTTGGTAAATTTACAATAAAAATGATCTTTATTTATGAAGAGGAAGATGGATAAAAAATGAATGAGATCTTGTGTGACAGGCCGGAGAGAAAAGCCTATTATGACCTCAGAGGAACAACAATTCAGTGCAACGTAATACCAAATATGAAAGTGAGCACTGAGTTCGCCCTAAGTAAGATCTGTTGATGAAGGAGGTACAAATGCTGCCCGAACCCGGGGCCATTCGAAAAAGTTCTAAGAGGACCTATTGCAGTAGAATGGAAGTTTGGGAGGCCTTTAGAAGAAACTTTGAATTCAATAGTTTAAAATTTTTAATTATGATGAAATGGAAACAAATTGTATAATTTATGTACTTGGTCAGTATAATTTAAATAGATCTGATAACATATTAAATATATTGGATCGGAAGAAGGAGAGAGAGAGAAGAGAGAGCAGAAGCATATAGGACTATATTGTATTGAGTCTGATTTATAGAATGAATACAGATGCCTCTATTTATAGAGAGGCCATGAGTGATAGATAAGTAATCTAGTAGACCAAAGAAGGATAAACCTAAAATACCTAACTAAGGAAGTAAATTATCCTATCATAATATTCTTAACACTAAGATTAATGAATCACAATTCTAAATCTGACTTCCAAATGCAGTGCGACTTAGTAGGTTGTAGCGAAAAACAACAAATACGCAGCGAATAATTAATTTTCGATCTTGAGGCTATCAAAGATCCAAGAATTCTTCTTGAAAATCTAGATACTCTCTAGCATTTTGAAGTAAAAAGAGGAATAAAACTCAATTCTTAGTAATTCTCATTAATAAAAATTAATAATAAACAGCAACTGATTTTCTTGGAGGATATAAGTATATATTTATAGCCCAAAACCCTAAACCTAATAAAATATGACATAAATACCCCTATAACCCTAAACCTAATAAAATAACAAAATAAAGATAATTAAAGGAAAATGCTAGGAGTTCTTCCTATAGTGTTCTCCTGAGCTTTCACAGACTTACGTAAAACATGATTTAAGAAAAAATAAAATTGTAGTGGCATCCACCACCGGTTTTTTTTAGACATTAGCACCAAAATTTGAGACATTAACACCAAAATTGAGGCATTAGCACTAAATTTAGGATAATCAAATCCATTTTGGTTGATACCATTCCTAAAGGATTAACCTTTCACTCTTAGGTTTTAGTTTTAAATCAAAAAACAAGTTTTAAAGCATTAAAACCTAAATATTAACTCATAAAAATTAATTTGTTGGCAAAAAAACGGTATTACAATTTTATTTTTTCTTAAATCATGTTTTACGTAAGTTTGGAAGAACCTAGAAGAACACTATGGGGAAAACCCCTAGCAAACTCCATAATTAAAATATGATATATAGATCCCTAAACCTAATTCAAATAAAAGATTGAAAGATAAGATAGGTCGTCCTTATCTACATCACTTCCACTCCAACGTAAAAGGGAAGAAAACAAAAATTACTAGAAAGGTGGGGAATGTGACTATATATTATTAGGTTATGAAGCATGCGAGTGTTTCTGTCTCTCTGTCTAGCTTAAAATCCACTATCAACGCCCAATTAATTTTATTGTACATCTTGTGTATATATATATCTTGACACAATCTAATCCGATACGCAAATATGAATTGCGCGCATCATACATATTAACCAAGACGATCTCATACTCTTAAAAGTATTATATATATATATATATGCATTTTATTTTTCTCTTAATAACACTTTATATATTTTATTTTCTCGAGCATTAGGTAGAAGGCTGGGGAGCCCCCTACCTAGAAAAGTAGATAATTTAGTATAACCTGAAGTTTTGTGGCCAAAGTCAAGTCACGTGGCCTTTTCGGTCCATAAATGTATTATAAATTAAGTTAGTGGGTTTGATGTTTTAGTCCCTTATCAGGGGCTGAAATGAGAGACTTATCCATGATATTAAAAAAATTAAGGTTTTGATAATTTGACTGGGCTATTTTAGTACTTTTAAAACATTGTGAAGTTCTATCGCAAATAGTTATTAATTTAGGAAGCTTTTTTATATTTTTTTCCTAATAAAAAAAGAAATCCCATGTAAAAAGTACAAATTTACAAATAGTAAAAAAGCTAAAAGAACGTTTCACAACATATAACATAGAAAGCTTTTATTCAATATAACTATAAAATAAGCCAACTACAAGAAGCAAGGAAGTTTCTACAAAACGTTTGACATGAACAATGAGCAACTGCATTGTATTGCATCAATTATCAGTTAAAAGGTTGAGACTTCCGTCTGATCAAAGAAGAGGCCGGAAGGTCCACCTTCAGGCATCAAAGCCACCATGACAGGGCCTATAGCTCCTTCTTCCACAGTCAAGACTCCAGTGTTTCCATTCAATTCTGTATTGGTATAGCCAGGATTAACTGCGTTAATGGCAATGTTGGGATATTTCTTGGCCAGAATCCTCGTGTAAGCATTCAGAGCTGCCTTGGAGACAATATAAGCAGAAAAAACTGTAGGCCAGCCCTTGTCTTCTATCAAATTCTCCTTCACATCTTCTAAGAACCCTTCCACCATCTTGTCCACTTTCTCTTCTGTTAGGCCATCTACATTTCCTAGCTCCTTCCTTGCATTTTCATTTGAAATAAACTGGAATACATATAGACAATTAACAATTTAATCTTTCCAACTTGGTCCAAACAATTTCTTGCACCAAAATTTTAGTGCAATTGTCAAGGCACAAATCACAACATGCAGATCATGGCGACTGTGATTTTGCAAACCAAAAGTGCGATTTTAAACAAAGTTTCAGAAAATGTATCATTTGGCGAATGTGTGTTTTTAAAAAATTGTGATTTGAAAATATTGAATCAAATGCAAAAAGGTGCGTTGTTAAAAACATACAATTTTAAAGACTATAATGCGATTTTAACAAACATTTAACTGTGTTTTTAAAAGTTGCACATTTTGAAATCGCGAACACAAAAGAATGCTAAGTTACACCCTATATCATCAGCAAATGACCATAAAGTTCCCAAGTGTTCTGAAATGTCACAAGGTGATTTGATTAATTAACCCTGTAATTGTTGAGAGGAATTGTGCATATGTGGCATAACAAAATGTGTCTGCTTTTGGATTAATAGTACTGTACCTTCAGCTGTCCCAAAGTGGAGGAGACATTGATTATTCTAGCTGAATTGGATAATTGAAGAAGTGGAATAAGTTCTTTGCTCACTAGCTTGATCCCATAATAATTTGTTCTTAGACAATCTGCTGCAGTTTCATTAGTTTGCTTCAAGAATTTCTTCGAGGATCCAGCATTTGCACCTGTAATCTTTAACATGGTATGCCTTGGTTAATGATGTAGCATATGTTTAAATCATTTGATTTTATGAAACTTCCTTTTCTACAATGTGGGAAAGAAAACATTAAACTATCTATTAGGGTTTACCCTTTCATTTAATTTAATGGTTTATCTTGTAGTAACTGCTTAAAATTCCTGGATTATAACCTCAATTTGAAACAGAGACAGAGACAGAGACCGAGACAGAGACTGAGAGATTATGTTAGATTGAGAGACTTACTTCATCAAGTCCTAGTTTTAAGTCCTTTCGACCCTCCATGTCAATTGTGGATCCACTAACTCCTGCATTATTTACCTGCAATATGAACAATTTCAGTATAAGAGCCACTAAAACAGGGGATAAGAAAGTAAGAAACAGACATGCCAGCATTATTCATTCACTAGGAGTATTACGTACCAGTATGTCAAGCTTCCCAAATTGGGTTCTGATGAAATTTGCAAAAGAAGAAATGCTAGCCTTGTCCACCACATCAAGTTGATGAAAAATCACATGGCAGTAGCCAGCAGCCTTGAGTTTTTCAACAGCTTCATTGCCCCTCTTCACATCTCTAGCCGTTACTATCACCTTCACCCCATTTGAAGCTAGCTGCTTTGATATTTCAAATCCTATCCCTTTGTTTGCCCCCGTAACAACTGCAATCCTGAAGATAAAAGTTTGAAACAAATTAATGGAAAAACAAAGAAATTAAGGATCGATGTTTCACTACTTACTACGATATATATATAATTATATATATGTCAGGCTCATATTGAAACATGTTGTTAAAGATGAAATTACCTCTTCGTCATGTTTGTTGACTTGTTTCCGCTGTTCGTTGACGCCTGTTTATGGGAAGTTTATGGTTTTGCTGTTTGGTTTTATGGTTTAAGGTAAGGTTATGGGGTATTTATAGTTTGTCGTCTCTGGGTTTTTACGCACGCAGTGACATCTTTCTACTTGCTACCCTGCTTGTTACGTATACGGTGACGTTTTAATTTAGACTTTTCTCTTTTTTTTTTGACCAAGCTAGCTTTAAGACTTGTATACTAGCTACTGTGCGAAGAAACTAGAAATAAGAAAATAAATAAATAGCTGAATAAAGAAAATAAGAACAAGAGATTTTACTTAATTAGTTCGATCTATAACCTACATCTTTATGATAAAATCGTAAGGTTACATTATGCTTTTATTCGCTTGGTAAATTTACAATAAAAATGATCTTTATTTATGAAGAGGTAGATGGATAAAGAATGAATGAGATCTTGTGTGACAGGCCGGAGAGAAAAGCCTATTATGACCTCAGAGGAACAACAATTCAGTGCAACGTAAAACCAAATATGAAAGTGAGCACTGTGTTCGCCCTAAGTAAGATCCGTTGATGAAGGAGGTACAAATGCTGCCCGAACCTTGATTGTTCCTTACCTGGAAGGACAATCCCTCTTTGGCTATGTCACTGGTAACACAGTCTGCCCACCTCAGTTTCTTCCATCTAGCAGCACCACTAATGCCTCTACCGAGACACCTAATTCGGATTTTTCCACATGGTACCAATAGGACAGGCTTATTCTTAGCTTGTTACTCTCCACTCTCACAGAAAGTGTTCTAACTCATGTTGTTGGACTCAAAACCTCCCGAGAGGTATGGCTTACCTTGGAGCGTATGTTTGCTGCCCAGTGTCAAGCCCACATCATGCAATCGCGCTTTCAACTTGCCACTTTAAAGAAGGGAGCTTCCTCCATTTCTGATTACTTTCAAAAGGCTCAGACCCTTGCTCACACCCTTGCAGCCATTGATACCCCTCTCAAAGACTCTGAGCTAGTCTCATATATACTCGCAGGCCTTGGATCCAACTATGATCCCCTTATCACCTCTATTACCACCCGCATTGATCCGCTTTCCCTTGAGGATCTCTATGGTCACTTATTGACCCATGAACAACATCTTGAGCATGCCAACTCTGTAGGTGATTTGGCAGTCTATAGTGTCAACATTGCTTACCGAAGCAACCTTCCCACTGGCCGTCCTTCACGCCAGTTCACTCCCTTCTCACATTCTGGCCATGGACGTGGGAGAAGGGTTGTGGCCGTGGCTCTTTCCATCACCATTCCTCCACTAGGCCCACTTGTCAAGTTTGTCTTAAACCAGGTCATACAACTGTCAAATGCTACCACCGTTTTGATCACTCCTACCAAGTTGACCTAGCCACCCCTTCAGCTTACTTCACTGCTCCCACTGGGATTTCTTCTGACTTGACATGGTATCCCGATATTGGGCTACAAATCATCTCACCCATGATTTGTCCAACCTCACCATACGAGCTGATGAATATCATGGTCCTGATCAAATTCGAGTCGGTAATGGCCAAGGTTTGCCCATTCTTCACACTAGCTCTGCTTCTTTACCCACTAAAAATCGTGTCTTTAATTTGCCTCATCTTCTTCATGTTCCATAAATTCAAAAAAATCTTATATATGTTCATTAATTTACCCGTGACAATCCCGTTTTAATTGAATTTCATCCTCTCTTTTTTTTGTGTCAAGGATCTACACACAGGGACCTTGCTTCTCAAAGGACCAAGTAAGGGAGGCCTTTACCCTTGGCCCTCCTCTCCCTCGTTGAGCAGTTCTCCTTCTGCCTTCGTGGGAGAACGAGTCTCTCTCTCTCAATGGCATCATCGCCTTAGTCATCCAGCTTCTCCTGTGGTTCAACGCATTTTGTCTAAGACTGGCCTCCCTATTGCTTCCACTAAGAAGCCTTTTGTATGCTCTGCCTATCAGCAAGGAAAGTTGCACAAGTTGCATTTTGGTCTATCTTCCTCTATCTCTAAGAATCCTCTGGATCTTTTGTTTCTTGATGTATGGGGCCCTGCCGCTGTTTTATCCTTCAATAATAAAAGATACTTCCTTTGTGTAGTTGATGATTTTAGTAAATATATTTGGATCTTTCCTATGACATGCAAATATGATGTCACTGCCATTTTTGTTAATTTTAAACGACTTGTTGAAAATTTTTTCTCACGTTCCATTAAGGCTTTCCAAACTAATGGTGGAGGGGAATTTATTCCTCTCCAACATTTTCTCGCCTCTCATGAAATTTCCTATTGACAATCTTGTCCTCACACTCACCATCAAAATGGTAGTGTTGAGAGACGTCATCGTCACCTTGTCGATACCGGGCTTGCTTTACTCGCCCACTCCAATGTCCCATTTACACATTGGGATGATNATGAATATCATGGTCCTGATCAAATTCGAGTCGGTAATGGCCAAGGTTTGCCCATTCTTCACACTGGCTCTACTTCTTTACCCATTAAACATCATGTCTTTAATTTGCCTCATCTTCTTCATGTTCCATAAATTCAAAAAAATCTTATATCTGTTCATTAATTTACCCGTGACAATCCCGTTTTAATTGAATTTCATCCTTTTTTTTTTTGTGTCAAGGATCTACACACGGGGACCTTGCTTCTCAAAGGACCAAGTAAGGGAGGCCTTTACCCTTGGCCCTCCTCTCCCTCGTTGAGCAGTTCTCCTTCTGCCTTCGTGGGAGAACGAGTCTCTCTCTCTCAATGGCATCATTGCCTTAGTCATTCAGCTTCTCCTGTGGTTCAACGCATTTTGTCTAAGATTGGCCTCCCTATTGCTTCCACTAAGAAGCCTTTTGTATGCTCTGCCTATCAGGAAGGAAAGTTGCACAAGTTGCATTTTGGTCTATCTTCCTCTATCTCTAAGAATCCTCTGGATCTTTTGTTTCTTGATGTATGGGGCACTGCCGCTGTTTTATCCTTCAATAATAAAAGATACTTCCTTTGTGTAGTTGATGATTTTAGCAAATATATTTGGATCTTTCCTATGACATGCAAATATGATGTCACTGCCATTTTTGTTAATTTTAAACGACTTGTTGAAAATTTTTTCTCACGTTCCATTAAGGCTTTCCAAACTGATGGTGGAGGGGAATTTATTCCTCTCCAACATTTTCTCGCCTCTCATGAAATTTCCTATTGACAATCTTGTCCTCACACTCACCATCAAAATGGTAGTGTTGAGAGACGTCATCGTCACCTTGTCGATACCGGGCTTGCTTTACTCGCCCACTCCAATGTCCCATTTACACATTGGGATGATGCTTTTGAAGCAGCCTGCTATTTAATTAATTGCCTACCTACTGTCTCTCGCCCCAAATCTCCATTTGAACTTCTTTTTCACAAAATTCCTTACAAATTTTTTAAAACCTTTGGTTGTGAATGTTGGCCTTATCTCTGCCTCTATAATTCTCATAAATTTTCTTACCGTTCTAAGTCATGTCTCTTCTTGGGTTATAGCAAATCCCATCTTGGCTACAAATGTTTGGACTTGTCTACTGGCAGGATGTATATAGTTAGGCACGTCATCTTTAATGAGTAGGCTTTTCCCTACAAGTCTCTTGTGGGACCACCTCCTCTCTCTTCTCTACTGTCAGCACCTGATTTTCCTAGACCCTTACATGTCTCTTCTCCTCGTGTCCCCTCAACGTGTCCCACTCCTAACACACAAGGTCTTTCCACTCCCTTTCCCTCCACTACCACTTCTTCACCTACCGCACCTCTGCACGTGTCCCCCTCCTCCCCCATACCACGTGTCCTTTCTCCTTCTTCTTCTACAAGTCTCTCATCCCCTCCTTTGGCTCCCACGCCTTACCATGTCCCCTCCCCTGCTACTCGTACCCATCCCATGATCACCCGAGCTCAGTCCAACATTCATAAGCCCGAAATTTTCAATAATGGAACTGTTAGGTATCCTCTCCCATGGGCCCTCACTGCCTCTTTGGAATATGTTGATATTGAGCCTACTTGTTTTTCTCAAACTGTTAAACAGGGGGTGTGGCGTGATGCCATGGGGGATGAATTCAATGCTCTCTTAAAAAATGGTACTTGGACTCTAGTTCCCCCCCAGCCATCCATGAAAATTGTGGGCTGCAAATGGGTCTTCCGAATTAAAAGAAAGGCTGATGGCAGTATTGATCGATATAAAGCACGTCTTGCTGCAAAAGGTTTTCATCAACAATCTGGAGTTGACTATGCTGAAACTTACAGTCCGATAGTAAAACCTATCACTATTCGGACTATCTTATCTCTTGCTGTTTCATATGGGTGGCCTATCAAACAAATTGATGTGAGTAATGCCTTCTTGCATGGGTCCTTAAATGAAATAGTTTTTATGGCTCAACCGCCCGGTTTTGTGCATCCCCAACACCCCAAGGTCGTGTGCTTCCTCAAGAAGGCCATCTATGGTCTCAAACAAGCTCTTCGTGCCTGGTTCTCCCACCTAAGTACCCATTTGCTGGAATTTGGCTTCCATGCCTCCACTGCTGATAGTTCCCTTTTTTTGTTCAATTCTGCTCATACTCGGCTCATGGTTTTAGTTTATGTGGATGATCTTATTGTTATTGGTTTTTCTATGTTTGCCTTGGATGAACTTCTCCAATCCCTGTCGGTTGCTTTTCCTATCAAGGACCTTGGGCCCTTAAGTTTTTTCCTAGGCGTGGAGGTCACCCAATGTGCTGCTGGTATCCACTTGTCTCAACACAAATATATTCTAGATCTCTTAAAGAAGAAAGACTCACATGGCATTGGCAAAACCCCTTACTTCTCCCATGTCTACTTCCACTCCTCTCAGCAAATATGTCAAAACCACCTTGTCTGACACTACCATGTATCGCAGCACTGTTGGCGTTCTTCAATACCTTGCTATCACTCGCCCCAACATTGCCTTTGCCGTTAACAAATGCTCTCAATTTCTGCAGGACCCTCGAGATGTTCACTGGACTGCTGTCAAGCGTATTCTCCGCTACTTAAAACACTCCATCACTCATGGGCTCCTCATTCAGCCTTGCCGAAATTTTCAACTTGTTGCCTTCTCAGATGTTGACTGGGCAGGTTGCCCAAATGATCGGAAGTCTACCTCTGGTTACTGCACTTTCCTTGGGCCCAATCTCCTCTCTTGGAACTCTAAGAAGCAGCTCAACGTTTCCCGCTCAAGCACTGAGGTTGAATACAAAGCCCTTGCCAATGCCATTGTTCAATCCTTGCTCAAGGAACTTGGTGTTTTCTTACCTTCTGTGCCTATTCTTTTTTGTGACAATATTGGTGCCACTTACTTGTCCTCTAACCCGGTGTTTCACGCTCAAACCAAACACATCGAAATTGATTATCACTTTGTTAGGGACTGTGTGGCTCTCAAGACTCACTATCAAATTCTTGTCAAGCAAGGACCAATTGGCAGATATCATTACCAAACCTTTGGTCTCTGCCCACTTTGCATTACTTCGGGCCAAGCTTCACGTCTGTTCCAATCCGTCCAGCTTGAGGGGGTGTATTACATCTCAAACCAATGTTGCTCACATGGATAAGACAAGCCTCGGAGATACAGACTTCAGGGATACTCACAGCTGTACAATGCAGCCACATGCCAAGAGGAATTCACGGTTGACAAGTATTCATCATGAATCAGACTTCTCTTCTACCAAGACTACTTGAACCTATGTGTTGACAGTAGAGTAGCTTTTGTATATTGTCTCATTAGCTAGTTGTAGGTCATGTGACTCTCAAGTCAAATGCTACTTGAAAGTTACGTTTCTGTACAAACACTTTATAAATAGTGCTCCAAGCATATCGGCCAAACAAGACAATTAGAGCATCCACAATAATTTTTTTAAATTTTACTCGTATATTTTTAATTATTTTTAACAGTTCATCTTTTTAAAACACATTTTTCAGTCTCTCTACTTTAATAATTCATTTTTATTATTTTATTAAAATATTATTTTTTAAATATTTATTTATTATTTATCTAATTTTTGAGTGTTAAGAAAAATGAAAAGGAAAAGGGGGAGAGAGAAAAAATCGTTGTTTAATGAATGATGAGGGAATAGTAATTATTAAGTTTAAAATTTTACTATTCATAATGTTAACTTTTTTATTAAAATAAAGAGACTAAAAAATAAGATTTTTAACCTTTTTTATTAAATTGACTCCTCTTACAACAAGTCCATTTGTCTTCATTATAGTGACATCTTCCCACTTGCTATCTTGCCTGTTGCGTATACTGTGACGTCTATAGAGCTAAGTTCAAGGCTTGTTACGTATACTGTGACGTCTATTAAGTTTTGTGAGAAAGACAAAGAAATAGACATGGAATGGGATATGGTTCTAACATTTTTTCTCAAAGTCAAGGTTGAAGCTTGATATCAAGAATCACGAAATCAACTACATCTGATTAGTTATTATATTGTAGCACCTATATTTTCTATTTTTGTGAAATTTTTCAAGAACAATCTTTTCTACTTTTGGAATGCCCCAAAGTTTACCACTAATCAGTACACCATGGTGATTAGAAGTATTCTTATATATATGGACCATATAGAATAACGTACCAATTATGTAAATACATGTCTCCAATATGTAACTTAATCGGCTAGAAACCACGACTCAGGAAGCGGAAGTTGTTAGTCTTAATCCACTCTTCCCCCTCTTGAGCGGACATGTCCAAAAAAAAAAAAAATGCAAATGCATTTTAAAGTTTTATTTTACCAGCTTATAACACGTGTTATATAGGTGCGGGTTTGGAGAAATATTGTACATAAAATCACACGTAAGTGTGCTTAAAAAGACAATTAAACGACTCGCTTTAATTACCAATTTTCATCCATAGACCTTAACCCATATATAATATATTAGCCTTAAATTCCACTTTTCTGTTGTCTTTCATGCTAAATAGCGGCACGTGCGAATTAGGTTAAAACAAATTAAAACAGTGGCCAAGAAGCCACATTAACATATGAAACCACAACTCTTTCATTTTTTGGTTCCCTAGCTAATCAAATGGCTGAAATCGGAGACTTATACTTGATGTTTAAAATAAAAAATACCAGCCTTTGTTGTATACATCATATATTTATACAATTACTAGATATTGTAATCCTCAGAACAGAGGAATTTGAATCTGTACAAAGAAATCTGTTAGATCCCAAATTATGCACGTACAGACGGGGTTAACAATCACATGCAAAACGGGGATTGAAGGCATCAATTTCAGTAACTAAGCTTCCATTTAGGATATCAAAAATACTCTAATACTTAAGTCAATGTCGACTTTGGCTTGAGGGGCGATAGAGAGAGTGAGAGGGGGGTCATCCCTTGAAGGGAGAAAAGGGTGTGTACCATTAATGTATTAAGGAGATGTTTAGGCCCACACCTCAGGTGAGTGTTAAATATTAGTTAAATAATTAAATTTATCATTTTTGTTATTAATTTAAAATTTTGGGATAAGTAGTAAGTTAACTAATATGTTACTATATATCCATATTCTCTACCTAGCCACTTCCCTAGCTAATATATTTATTTCGGGTCAATGTTAATTTTATGATTGCAGTGCATGCAAGAGAAGGAAGATACAGCAATTCCGGTGACAACATTGTCACCTCCAGAAGGCAACACAACTTTCCTTGATGGCACGACATGGTGTGTGTGGCTCTTCCTAGGGTCTCTCAAGTTGATTTGCAGAATGCATTAGACTTGGCCGGTTGGCCAACGGACTGGGGATGGCAGACTGCAGAGAAATTCAAGAGGGCGGGGAATGTTTCGAGCCATTCGATGAGGGTGAAATACGTAGCATTAATACTCATTCACTAGACTTAACATAGAAAACTTTTATTCAGTGTAAGTGAAAAGTAAAACAACTGCAAGAACTAAAGAAATTTCTACAAAAAATGTGACATAAAAATGAACAACTGCATCGTATTGCACCAGTTATGAGTTAAAAGGTTGACACTTCCGTCTTATCAAAGAATAGGCCGGAAGGTCCACCTTCAGGCATCAAAGCCAGCATGACAGGACCTTTAGCTCCTTCTTCAACAGTCAAAACCCCGGTGTTGTGATTAAAATCTGTCTTGACAAAGCCAGGACTAACTGCGTTAATGGCAATGTTGGGGTACTTCTTAGCCAAAACCCTTGTGTAAGCATTGAGAGCTGCCTTGGAGACAATATAAGCAGAATAATTTGCAGGCCAGCCTTTAACTTCTACCAAATTCCCCTTGGCGTCTTCTAAGAACCTTTCCACCACATTGTCCACTTTCTCTTCTGTGAGGCCATCTACATCTTCTAACTCCTTTCTTGCATTCTCATTTGAGACACGCTGAAATTCCATTAATGTTGTTAGCACCTATGACGACATAACTAAAAGTGGCTGCTTTTCGATATATAATATTGTACCTTTAGTTGTCCGAAGGTGGAGGAGACATTGATTATTCTTGCTGAGTTGGATAATTCAAGAAGTGGAATTAGTTCTTTGCTCACTTGCTTCATCCCATAATAATTTGTTCTTAGACAATCCAAGGCAGTTTTGTAAGTTTGCTTAAAAACTGTCTCCAAGGATCCCGGATTTGCACCTATAACCTGTATAATTAATGTATGATGCAGCAAACATGTTTAAAATCATTTGAATACTATTAGGAAGTGAAAGACCCTAAGCAGACTCCAACTAATTGTTTATCACAATTNAAATGTGGGAAAGAAAACATTAAACTATAAGATTATATTGCATTGAAAACCTTACTTTATCAAACTCTAGTTTTAAGCTCTTTTGATCCTCCGCTGTGATTATGGATCCACCAATCGCTGCATTATTTATCTGCAATTTGAAATAATTTCAATATCAGAGTATATAAGATCAAGATTTTATCAAGTTAAAAATTGGTCTTTATTTTTCAACAAGGACATGACTTTATGTAATTATTATCATCCTCCTTGTACTATTGAATAGGGGCTCATCCATTTTAGAATCAAAGTATCCTAACAAGGATCGATCGATACAAGCAATATGGGCAAGTAATGTGAGAGGATAGGTGAGTCATGTACTTATTCGTGCAGGTGTTTGGATAGTTCGAACAGATATATGTTAGTGTTTCTCGTGCTATAAAGAAAGCTAATTACACTCGATCCAAATTCATTAGAGTTTGGACTATGTACCAATATGTCAAGCTTCCCAAATTGGGTTTGGATGAAATTTGCAAGAGAAGAAATGGTAGCCTTGTCCCCCACATCAAGTTGATGAAAAATCACATCGGAGCATCCAGCAGCTTCGAGTTTTTCAACAGCTTCATTGCCCCTCTTCCCATCTCTAGCACTTAATATCACACTGATCCCATTTGAAGCCAACTGCTTACATATTTCAAATCCTATCCCTTTGTTGGCCCCCGTAACAACAGCAACCCTGAAGAAAAAGTTTGAAACGAATGCAAAAGAAACGAAATTAAGGGTGAGTATATATATTAAGGATCGATGTTTCACCATATATATATATGTATATATCTGAGGCTCATATATATATGAAATTGTTGATAAAGATGAAATTACCTCTTCGCCATGTTTGTTGACATGTTTCCGCTATTCGTTGACGCCTGTTTATGGGAAGTTTATGGCTTTGCTGTTGGTTTTCTGGTTTAAGGTAAGGTTATGGGGTGTTTATAGTTGGTCATCTCTGGGTTTTCTTCGCACGCAGTGACATCTTTCTACTTGCTAATCTTGCTTGTTACGTATACGGTGACGTTTTAATTTAAACTTTTCTCATTTTTTTTGAGCAAGCTAGCTTTAAGATTTATTATGTTTATACTGTGCGAAGAAACTAGAAAAATAAAATAAAATAAATAAATAGCAGAATAAAGGTGCATTTGAGATTGTAATTTTGTAATAATAATTTACGTTTTTAAAAGATATTACAAAAAGTAAAATATTTAGATCATATTAAAAAAAAAAAAAAAAAAAAAAAGAGCAAGCGGAAGGTATATTACTATATTCTGTTCGCTAAAAAATATATGGGCTTGGGTTTTCATTTTCAACCCAATCCACCTCAACCCGCCCAAATCACATACCCAATCTCTCTCTCTCTCTCTCTCATCGACGAGAAACACGGTTCTCAGAGACACCGAGGTAAGAACGCTTCCGATCTAAAACTTTCAATTGGTAAATTCTTTAGACTTCCGTAATTTCCGTATTCAGTTCTAGGGTTCATGGGTTTAATTTGTGCTATTATCAAGTGTTTTTAGAGGGATTTACTATTTGCATTAGTAGTGAAGCTAACGTTTTTTTCTGGTTAAATTAGGTTTAATTCAGGGTTCAGACGAAATCAAATGCGTTTTTCTTTGTTTGAAAAACTTGGGTTTGAATGTTTATGTAAGATTTTTGTGCTTCGTTGGTGAAAAATTGTTGGAGTTGGCTCACTCAAACTGATATGGACTGGTCTTGTAAATTCTTTCAATGTCTATGTTGGGACGTTGAATTTTAAGTGAACTTCTTTTAACTTAATTGGGAACTATCATCTATCATATTTCTCTTTTGTCAATTCTTGGAAGTTCTTTTAGGTTTCTTCAAGTATGTCTGTTGCTTCTACCTGGGCAATATGGCTTATGGGGCTCTTCTGAGTCATTAGAATTGGGGGGACCTATGTAGGAGACTCTAAATATCAATGTGGACGGGTTTGTTATATTTGAGTAATATTCAGGCTAGTGTTACCAGACTTGCAATTACGTAAAATGTTATTAAAGAGAACCGTTTAGCTTTAGCCCCAACTGCAACAAATTATTTGAATTGATTTTTTAACATTAGTGATGAATTTTAGGAAATATTTGATTTTTTTTGTTTTTGTTTTTGTTTTTTTTTTGCTTAATACTAGATTAAGGATTGATCAATGAGTAAAGCCTGTTTTCTGATCACTAATTGCTCAGTATAATAGAAATTGGACACTCATTTTCTTAGTTGCATTTTGTTCTTTGTGCACTGTACATGTTGGTGAAATTATTGCACATGTTCTGCATTAAGCCGTTTACAGGCTAGAGATTAATATAGGGAGAACTATTGGAATGTTTATTGCCCATACATTTTCAGTGGCCTTGTTATTTCTACTTCCTTGATGAAATTTATGTTACGCAAAAATGGGAGTTTTCAGAGTTACTTGTGTGTCTAGTAGACATATGCTTGTGTGAGCATGCAGTTTTCTTAGTAACTTATGGTAATGTTCTGATTATTAACTGTTAATTCTTTCTGAATTATGACACGAGTATTTATGTTTTGGAGTCAATTTTGGCCATTCAGTGATTTCAATTTAATTCTTACCTTTTACCATCTTGTACTCAAAAGCTGTTAATTCTTTCTGAATTATGACACGAGTATTTATGTTTTGGAGTCAATTTTGGCCATTCAGTGATTTCAATTTAATGGTGGGTTTGAGCATCTTGTACTCAATATCCCTTATTTTCTTTCATTCTTAAATATTAATGGTGGGTTTGAGCAGATCGTACTAAAAAAGCAAACATTTTCATGTCTAGATGGCTTTACAAGAAAAGTTAGATAAATTCAAGAAGCAGCAAGAAAAGTGCCAGTCAACCCTCACGAGCATTGCAGCATCTAACAAGTCTACAATTCAGAAATCCACTCCTGTAGCTGCGGCACTGTCAACCAATGCAAGAACCCCTGCTCCTGCCGTTAAATTTTCAAATGATACAGAGAGACTTCAACATATCAACAGCATTCGGAAAGCCCCTGTAGGAGCTCAGATCAAGCGTGTTATAGATCTGCTACTGGAGGTTTAAACCGAATTCTCCCTGCCTTTATCTATACATACGTATTGCCTAATGCACTAGTCATTCTATTGTTATATTTGCAATGTTCTTTGCTGAAATTATTTAAAAGTTGTGTGTTTACTGCAAAAGAAATAGTATAGTTATCCACCTTCATCAAATTGAGAATTTTTTTTTTTTTTTTTTGCAATTAATTGGGGAAACTCAAAACCTTGTTTATATGGCATTGATTTTAAGGGGAAACTGATAATACTTGATAGAAAGTTATACTTTGAATTTAAGGTAATTATAAATTATAGATGTTTGTGGGCAATTTGTATTATGGTTTTGTTTACTATAATAAGGGTGATATCAAATCAATAGAAGTCAACATGAGTTACATTTCCCTAGTTGGTGAATGTTAATTACCATCAGCAGAATTCTGTTTGTATTTGCAGACAAGGCAGGCCTTCACACCAGAGCAAATAAACGAATCATGTCATGTTGACGCGAATGCCAACAAAGCTGTCTTTGACAGTTTGAGGAATAATCCGAAAGTGCACCATGATGGGAAGCGTTTCTCTTACAAGGTAACATTAAACTTGTGTAGCTATAGAACTTCATGGACTAATAAACTTTTTCGATTTAGTATTTAAGTTGTATTTAGTTTTTTCCTTATACCTCTTTCATGGTGGGTAACATTTTGACCTGTCACTTGGTCTACAGTCAAAGTATGATCTAAAGGACAAGAGTCAGCTTCTTTACTTAATAAGGAAAAAACCAGAGGGGATTGCTGTCATTGATCTTAAGGATGCATACCCAACTGTGATGGATGACTTGCAGGTACATGTAATATTTGATTTCCCCATTTTGTTTGATGAACTTTTACATCATGATATTCATGATTTCATAATAGCGCCACAATTTTGTTCAGAGAAGTCTCTGGAAAAAACTGCTGGGCCTTTTAGCCTTGTGAATGCCTCCCTCTTTCTATAAGGTGTAGTCTTGGGTAATCCATGGGAGCAGTTAGATTGGGGACGGCAAAGATTATCCATTATCGTGTGGCCTATAAAAAACTGATTGTCCAAAAAAAAATGGGGGTGCTAGAAAAAGTTAATGTTGCATTGAAGGCCTCTGAACAAACCTTTGAATTCTATGGAGTTGATTATCTCTGTGTACAACTTGCCGAGCATAGTTCAGAGGTGACTGGTGACTGTGTGTGTTGGTGGGATTTGAAAAGGCCTGGAAGCCTGCCTTCCCTTGACCTTTTGGTGTAGGGTAGGAACTCCTTTTCTCAGTATGATAAACTAAAAGATCCTAGGGCTTGAATAGTTATCATTAAAAGGAGCAAATTGTGTGATATAGTTGTATCTGGTAAAGTTTTTCTGGCTTTGGATGCGTGGATTAGCTTTCTCAAAAGTTGTTTTTCCTTGCAAAAAAGGGAAGGTGTACCCTGGTACTAAGTGAGAACACAATCGATTTCCTGTTTCTCTTACAATAAATTATATGAACTTATTCTTCTTTAGGCTTTGAAAGCTGCGGGTCAGATTTGGCTCCTATCAAACTTTGATTCCCAAGAAGACATTGCTTATCCAAATGACCCCAGGGTGCCCATTATGGTGGATGATGACCTTAAACAGCTGTTTCGTGGAATTGAACTGCCTCGTGATATGATTGACATTGAGAGGGATCTCCAGAAAAATGGGATGAAGCCTGCTACCAACACTGCTCAGAGGAGGGCCAGATCAGAGGTTCAAGGCCTTTCCTCCAAGCCCAAGCCAAAGAAAAAGAAGCATGAGATCACCAAGAGGACAAAGCTTACCAACGCCCATCTTCCAGAGCTTTTCCGGAACCTCGGCAATAATAATTCTTGAGGTTTCCGATGAGCCATTGGTGAACCATACACAGATGTAACTTGCTGTTGTGCTACTTGCATCGGTTTTGTAAATATGTAGTGTTCTAGTAGTTCTAAACCCAAATTGATTCTTGAGTCTTTGTCACTCTTGATGCTAATGGCAGACACGGGCAGGACGTCGGCGGGAAAGCTTCCGAATACTTGTTGGGAAGCGGCCCATCTGACTACGTGGTGTGATCTTATATCATCGGTTGATTTGTAATGGAAAAGCCTATTTGGTCCCACATTGTAATTCCAAACTGCCCCCTATCAATTTTTCTTTCTTTGTAAATTTAGCTCAGTTGGACATTTTGTTTGCCTGGAAGAATGTAGCTCGAGTGTTTTATCCTTCTGCAGAAGATTCATTCCAAGGAATGGATGAGTCCTCACTAATGCAATAGATTCCTTCCATTTCCGTCGACATTGAAGTCGTGGCCTCAGTGCTTCACACCCCTATCTTATGCCCACATAATTAACACCATGCTGAAACATTATGAAATCTTAAGCCAAGAGGACAAATTAGCAAATCATGTGCTTTAGGAACCTGCATCTATTCAAGCAACAAAACAATAACACTAAAATGTAGAAATATAGAATCAGGTAAAATATGAAAGATTGAGAGTGGCAGCGTAGAGAGAGAAAAAGATTGATGGGCTACATCTTGAATATTAAACTGCAATCTACTGTGTTATTTATAGAGTGATTAAGAATAGTGAAAAAGAAACCCTAGAATAAATATGGAATTTTTTTTTAATTTTATTTTAGGTTAGATTTGGTGGTGATGATGATCAATTCTCTGTGGCAAGAGAGCAAAGTTGTATTTGAGCTTAGATGGGAAAATATATATATATGTAAATTGTTAAATATTTCTATAAGAAAATAATGCTGATACACGCTCATCAACTAGAAAGCCCTAAGAAAGTTTCTAGGAATGCTAACTTTAGAGCTTTTTTTTTTTTTAATAATGTGCTGTGCGCACAAGCATTTTGAGCACATCAATTTTATAGAGTGAGATGAAAAAAACTCCAACAACTTAATTTAAAAGAAAACTTTATCGTCTTAGGAATGTCTTTGCAACATATACATCACTGCTAGTGATCTCATGTAAGCCTTTGCCTTCTACTTGTTTCTTAATTGTTGAGAACTGTCCTAGCATATATTGACTTCCTGCATTCGTTTCCTTTCCACCACTGCTCCCACATTTCATAGTTAACTACGTAATATGTCTAATTCATCTTTCTTCTTTCTTATAGGCGGGTAACGGGTGTCTAAAGTTATATATTTTGTTGAGAGGTGGTAAAGTGATTCAAAAATTGCATATACCATCCAGGGTGGTGGTTCAATGGCCAAAGGAAATTTTTTAGTGATTTAGGCAAGTGCTAGGGTGTGGGTTCGAATCTCCGCAATGGAGAATTCCCACATATGCCTGATTAGTATTAGCTACATTGGATTTCCATTGATATCAGGGTATGACTCGGCCAAACTTAAGGGAGTGCATGCAATTTTCACGGTCTAGGCCTCTCCTGTGCAACTTCTAACTTGTAATTCAACCGTTTATCCAAGCTCTTAACATGGTCTCAAGTGATTTGATCTATCCAAGCTCTTAACATGGTCTCAAGTGACTTGATCTATCCAAGCTCTTAACATGGTTATTTAGCTATTATTTATCCTTAAAAACAGAGTCTACCGTTTAAATTTCATGTTTCCTTGCAAAGATTAACAATAACATCATTAAAACACCCATCAACTAGATCTATGACTTTTGTAAAAGTAACTAAGGATGGTGGTTTAATGGCCCAAGAAAATTCTCAGGTGATTAGAACATGTAATAGGACGTGGGTTTGAATCTCCGCAATGAAAAATCTCCACTAGCCACATATGCCTAATTAGTACTAGCCGCATTAAATTTTCATTGACCAACCATCTAGACTCCTCCTATGTTGCTCCCAACGGATAGGATAGTCATAATTGGTCTCTCTGGACTACTATTTTTGCAAAAAAAAATAAAAAAATGGTTTTCTTCTCCTTGTATTTGTTAATTTTTCTAATTAATAAGACCCAAGTATGGAAGGATTATCAACCAGCACCAACTTCCCCTCTTACCATATATTATAAATACGAGTACGACCCACTAACTCCTCCAACCCGATTCCTTATCACCCTAATCCTGCAAAATAGGATAGCCACAATTGCTAAAAAAAAAAAAAGAGAGAGCTTTGAAAAATATAATCTTCTTTTTATCTTTTTCTTTTTTCTCCTTGCATTTGTCAATAGGAAAAAGTATTGTTTTCCCCCTCGAAGTTAGTAGCAATTTTCAATTTGACCACCAAAATTTCAATTTTCTCAATCGACCCCCCCAAAATTTAAATTTCTTTCAATTTAAGCACTTTTTTTCAAAATGCCCTCAACAATGATTTTTTTTTCCCAAAATGCCCTCAACAGTGATTCCGGCTAACCATCAACAATGATTCTGACGAAAAAGTGGCCGAAATCCGGCGAATCCTCTTCTCCGACGCCATGCTCCCGGCCAAGGAGATCTTCTCCGACGAGTTTAGGCTCACTGGAATCTGAAAAAAATAAAATAAAATAAAATAAAAAGCTTGCCAGTTTTCGTCGGAATCATTATTGATGGTTCGCAAGAATCACTGTTGAGGGCATTTTGGAAAAAAAAAAAAAAAAAATCAAAAGTGCTTGAATTGAAAAAAATTTAAACTTTGAGGGGAATCAATTGAAAAAATTAAAACTTTGGTGGTCAAATTGAAAATTCACAGCCAACATCATGGGATGAACAGTAATTTTCCCCGATTAATAAGACCCAAGTGGGAAAGGATTATCATAGTCACCGACTTCCCCTATTAACTCCTCCAACCCGATTCCTTCCTAATCACCCTAATCCTGCAAAATCCCCCCGACCAAATTCAGAAGAAATTTACTGAGGAAAGATCGATGTCAATACTGCAAGATCTAATCCCCGAAATACTTTCCAACCTACACCGACTACCTGGCAAGTCTCTTGTGCGTTTCCAATGCGTTTCGAAGTCATGGTTCGCCCAAATCAACGACCCAGATTTCATCCAGATGCATATCGTCGACAACAACAGAGAAGAAGAAGAAGAAGAAGAAGAAGAAGAAGAAGGCACTCTCCTTGTGCAGACATGGAACTGTAAGGCCGATCAGCCGCTAAATTACTACTTGGCAAACTCTTCCAACGAGAATCACGCGGTGAAGAAGGTCTTCCCGCCATTTCGCAATCCAGACAGGTTCTCCAAAATCATAGACTGTTGCAATAGCTTGGTTTGCATCCGCACTTACGATGATGAAACTGTGATTTGGAANACTTTCCAACCTACACCGACTACCTGGCAAGTCTCTTGTGCGTTTCCAATGCGTTTCGAAGCAATGGTTCGCCCAAATCAACGACCCAGATTTCATCCAGATGCATATCGTCGACAACAACAGAGAAGAAGAAGAAGAAGAAGAAGAAGAAGAAGAAGGCACTCTCCTTGTGCAGACATGGAACTGTAAGGCCGATCAGCCGCTAAATTACTACTTGGCAAACTCTTCCAACGAGAATCACGCGGTGAAGAAGGTCTTCCCGCCATTTCGCAATCCAGACAGGTTCTCCAAAATCATAGACTGTTGCAATAGCTTGGTTTGCATCCGCACTTACGATGATGAAACTGTGATTTGGAACCCATCAATCAGAAAATACAAGAAATTGCCCTCTCTGCCAACCGTACGCTCAGGGTCTCCCGCTCAATTTTGAATACGGATTCAATTTTGCATTCGGGTATGACCCGATCAACAACGATTACAAGGTTTTAAGGATTGTGGAATACTTTGAAAGCAGCCATGAAGAGCTTGCACAGGCCTTTGAAGTTAAGGTATATAGTCTGAAAGCACATTCTTGGAGTAGAGTAGAACACGAATGGCCTTACGTGGAGTCGCGTATTTCCTTGGGGCCCGTTTGTTTGGACGGTACTTTGTTTTGGCTGGTTAAGACTCTGACTCCAGGGATCCACCTTCTTTCATTCCATCTCACCACCGAGAAATTCCAGAGTCGTAGGCTTCCGGTTGAACCGCTGTCGGTTAAAACTCTAGAGGTTTTGGGAGGATTCCTCTGTGTTTCTGCATATGGAGTGGAGTCACAGGCCATTGACTTTTGGATGATGAAGGGGAGTAGTTGGAGTCGGCTTTGTAGTGTGCCGACTTTCCAGTACGAGAAGCCTCTGAAGGGGTGGCGAGTAGTGATGTTGTCAAAGGACGGCCAAAAGGTTTTGATGGAGATGGATTACGGGTGTAAGAATCTCTTCTGGTATGATATAAAAAAGAACACACGCAATATTGTCCTCACCAATATTAGCAACAAGTGTTGGACAGGGACTTGTGCGGTAGTGGGAAGCCTCCTCCTCCTCGATGGTGATAGTGTCCATTGAATTTCTTTTCTTTTTTTGGTAAGTAATTATGCTTCGCGTTTCTTTAGTTACCTATCATCTTGTATTACATTTTCGTTATGAACCATTTTTTTATTGTTAGCTGAAACAAATAGCAGGAGCTTTTTGATGTCTTCTTCATTGTGAACGAATGTAGTTTCTCTTCTCTCCGTAGTCCTCTTTCTCAGTGTTCTGGTTGTCATCGAGCCATTCAAGGGTATCCTTCACAGCAGACTCAATCTTGTCCTTCTCATCAGATTCAAGCATGTCAGCAAGCTTGCTTGCTTTTGTCGATAATTTGGCTCTTCATGTAATAGACATAGGTCTCGAGGCTGTTGCGAGCATCAAACTCCTTTGCCTCCCGAAACATACGGTAGATCTCCTACTGGCTCAGGCAACCCTTGTCGTTAGTGATGGTGATCTTCGCCAATTTACTCGCGCCCTTGCCTACTGCCTTCACATTTAGGATACCATTTATATCAACTTCAACTTGAGGGGTTCTCCCTCAAAACTTGAGGAATGAAATAATGTTAAATCCCGGCAAGCACTTGAGGCAAACTTTCTAATAAGATTTAACAGATGGAGAAGCAAACCTTGGAGCTGGTGGAATTCCAGTTTAGATCAAATTTCCAACACATCCTGCCATCCTTTGTGAGAGACTCCTCTCACCTTCAAAGACCTAATGTCATAACAGTAGCATCCCAACTAAGATTTATGCAATTCAAAGCAACACTTCAATTGGTGTAATAAATGGATTGAGATTCGTCTATTATATTAGGCGTTCCCAATAATACAAAAATTTGAACAGCCTAAGAAAGAGTTGTTCCGGAGCCTCCCACATTCTAGGCTGCCCAAGGTATGTGAGTCCCACATCCCACCCTTTCTCTTAAGCTGCCCGAATTTTTGTATTATTCGGCCAACTTAAAACATACATGGATCTTGATCTGTAATAATCCGTAATAAATGCCCAAGCTTCATGTGCTGGAAGACTAAGTAAACAACAACGGACGCGGTAGTTTGCTGATCCTGGTAAGTAGTGAAAACCCAAGATTTCATAGTAGGGATGACAGAGAGGTTCTTGGGATCAACTTGGTCATCACTCCACCAACAGTTTTAATTCCAAGGGTCAATGGAGCCGCATCCACAGGAAAGGGTATATGCATCCAGACTACCACATTTGTCAATGTTTCCCATATATATCATCCAATCTCTGCAGCAAAGTATAATACTATTTTCGTACATAACATAATTGCTTGCATCATAACAGAAAATGAAAAGTAATACCTATATGATTCCTACAAAAGCCTCTAGATGCTTCCTTGTACAGCATCGCCATAAGCAACTCATCTGGGTTCACACCCTTGGTTCCTTCCCATCAAAGTAATCCTTATTGGTATATATGCCTATGTTTTGGTGAACAAGAGCTTGGCTTCTGGGTCAACATAAAACCCTCCCTTAAGTTTTTCCTTGCACTTCAACCGAATCAGCACCATTTGCTAATAAAAATATTTAGAGAAACCATTTCAGTAAATCGAGTGCCAAAACAGAGATATCAAGCACAAACCATTTCATCTTACTCCTTCGCATAGAGTTTAGCTCTGTTATAATTGAGCTTCCAGTTCTCAGTCCTTTTTTCTTGGCCGCTTCGAGCTCCTGCTTTTTTGCCGAAAGCTTTTCTGCTTCTTCAAAACCAATTCTGGAACCACTAGTCCTCCCCGGACTTCCTCTTTACCCATCTCTCTGTATCTAAAGGGACACTGTCACAGAGAACCAAAAATTTAATGAGCTAACACCCAAGAATTTTAACTCAATAACAAAAAAACTAATGCTAGAACTCAGATTCTATTTACAACCCAATTCTTGCAAAATTTATTTCCCTTCTGAGACTCCATCTTATTTTGCAAAATTTACTGCCTCATCTCTATATTAAGGGAAGTCGATCAATTACTATTATTAATAAGGGGAAATTACCTTTAACCCCCATGAACTACAGTGCATTGGCCATTTGCCCCTATAAACTGCCAAGTGTGATACTCAACCCCATCAAACTACCTAACCTTAGTCAACAGCCTCCTTTTTTCATTTTTGCCCTCCATTCTACAAAACAATATTTCTATACCCAAAATACCCTTAAAGGTAAAATGGAGGGCAAAAATGGAAGAAAAGGGGTTGTTGGCTAAGGTTAGGTAGTTTGATGGGGTCGGGTATCACATTTGGCAGTTCATGGGGGCAAATGGCCAACGCCCATACTAATTTGTTCAACTGCAAAAAATTCATTCAAAATTTAAAATGCGCACATCATATATAACATTTATATTTATGCACCCGCAATGAAATTATATAAATGCATAATGTTGTGCAAACAAATTGTCCAAAAAAGTAAAAATAGAGTCATAATAATCCACACAACACCAAAAATGAAAAGGAAACCACTGAAAATCGAATCTCAAACACCTCCTGACCAACATGGAGGCTCCGCACATGCAAGTCTTCGAGGCCATTTTCCCCAAGCACTATTCTATCAATTCAACGATAATCAATCCAATCGGAGAAAAAGGCCAAAAAATCCCTAACTACTAGTTTTTCCAAGATTTCACCAACACAGCAGCTAGATTACGCGAAGAGAAACACGTTAAAATAGAGCTAGCCTTAATTTGCTGAATATCTCTGTAACCGTAGCAAAACTACTTCACCATTGAATATGATTCTAATTGCTAATTGGCACTTTGATTGAAAAACTCCTAATTGCTTGGATCATAACAGAAAATGAAAAGCAATACCTATGATTTCTGATGCTTTCTTCCTTGTACAGCAGCGCCATAAGCAACTGCCTCATCTGGACTCCACCTCAAGCTTCAAATTATTGAACTCTTTGGTAGCCTCCTCGCACTTTAGATCAACGTCATGCAGAAGACAAGTGCACGGGTAAATCGGAGAAGAGCCAAATCAACGACAAAGAGGAGGACAAGATCGAGTACACTATGAAGGACGCCCTTGGCTTGACGACAACCAGAACGCCGAGAAAGAGGACTACGAACAGAAGCTCAAAGAGGTTACATACATCATACAGGGACACTCAAATTTGATATTAATCAGATTCCTATACATTGTTTTTCTTATTATTATTCATCGGATTCCTCTCCGGATTTCGCTGTTCAAATAATAGATTCAGAATTTCATATAAATCCATATAATTCATACAGAAAAACCACACATATCGTACTTCAAAAACATTTATAGAAACGAATAAAGAGAATTCCATATAATTCTTGTTGACCTGATCTAATTCTCCCCATATGGGTAGGGGTGTTAAGTGAGCGAAGTGTTTCGCGAGCAAGCTCGGTTTCGGCTCGCATAAGCTCGGCTCGACTCGGCTAAACTCGTGAGCAACTCGTATAGGGCTCGAATTGGTAGTTGTTCACATAATTGCTCATATTAATATTAAAAATTGACGATTTTTTTTCTTCTAATATGCATCTTTTTATAAAATGATGCATATTATCTCTCTTTGAAACCAAATGTCTTGCTGTATAGACAAAAACTCCATACTCGACTAGCCAAACTAAGCAAATGCTCATATGCAAGCTGTCTTCTTGAGCTGTTTAAGAGTACTTAAAGTTTAAATTTATAATAAAAAATTAAATTAATAAAAAAATAAATTAAATTAAATATAAGAGCTAGCTCGCGAACTGGCTCGGCTCGACTTATTATGAGCTTGAGCTCGAGCTCGAGCTCGATTTTTTGGCTCGTCCTTAAGCTTGGCTCAAGCTCGAGCTCGAGTAAAATTTAAACAAGCCGAGCCCAAACAAGGGAAGCTCGCTCAAGCTCGGTTCGTTTACACCCCTACATATGGGGGCTTCAGGAAGAGGAAAGATCTTGGGCGGGTGTATGGAAATCCCCGCCAGTTGATATTTTAAATGGGAGTAAGAAACCTGGCCCATTCTAGGGCCCAATCTAGCCCAAGTGGCACTCCAGGCTGATCCGCTGAAAGAACACGCTGTTGTATGCCGCCACTGCAATGTGGATACTGGATGTTATATTTGATGCCGGATCATGCGGGTAGAATCATCTGATGCTCTCACCACAGCCATTCGTTTTGACCTATTCCAGTTTCATCACATCCAATCACCACTCCGCATCAGATCAGATTAATTGTGAAGAGAAGTGTTACGTGTGTATGTATCTATCTTTTGCTTATTTTTCGTCTTTCTTTTTTGTTTTTTTGCAAATTTATAATTGAATTTCTAGGACTTATATATAATTCCACATAATCAATAGTAGAGTTCTCTATAATTTGTTATTAAAGAATATCACACACTCTACAGCTTTATATATATATTGAAAAAAAAAAAAAATCAAATAGTCGTTATTTTGGGCAGAGGACTTAAGGCACGAAGAAACATTGATAAAAGATTTTTTTAAAAAATAAAAAATAAAAAATTGCAAACAAGCCATAAGAGGCTGAAACTTGATCGTGAGAGTGATTCTTTTTGCCATGCTATATATACAGAAGCAACAAAAGACACATCCCCACACATGCTCACAAGAATTCCAGCGAAATCACGAGTAGACTTGCAAAAAGAGTTTTAACAAAATCCAAACAATTACAAGTCACATCTGAAAGTATATACAGAGAAGGATACTCTCCATTTTAAAGAGGTGGAAGATGTTTGCCACCCAATCATTTTTGTTGTTTTTGTGAGAAAACAGGAGGAGCCCACAAGTGATTGATGGCAGGAAAGAATTTCCCCTAGGCTGCTTGTTTTTTGAGGTGTATATACTGGACCCTGGATCCTCTCCATTTCAAATGAGATGATCCACAGTAGATTATATTTTGCAAGAAATACACAAGGTTGTTGCGAGTATGTGCCTTCAGAACCATGCTATCAATCTCCTAGCTTAGTAACCTCTTTGAAATGGAGAGGATCCAAGTCCAGTGACAAATATAAGCCAGGAGATTGACAGCATGGTTCAGGAGGCACATGCTAACAACAAACTTGAGAGATGTGTATTTCTTGCAAAATATAACCGACTATATGGATCCTCTCATTTGAAATGGAGAGGATCCACGTCCAGTATATACACCTGAAAAAATAAGCAGCCTTGGGGAAATTCTTTCCCTCACTCTCTCCCTCACGAGTCACGCCTCCCTCTCCCGCAACCTTACTATGCACCACCCCGACCCGCGCCCACCCAATCTTCTTGCCTCGTTTCAGAAAACACAGAATAAGCTTCACCCTATGCCACCTTACATCACGGCCACCATTACGGCTGGGCAAAAACCTGCCCAACCCGCAAAACCACACCAACCCACACCGATCCACACCAACCCACACGGATTTAGAGTGTTTATTTGATGATTCGAGTTGGATTTTACCCAACCCGTGCGGGGCGGGGCGGGGCGAGTATCAAGTATAGGAATTTTTTTCCCTACGGGTACCCGCCCCGCCCATAAGCACTTACAATTAAAAAAACCCTAATCCTTCATTCATTCCTTCTAACCCATCAATCGCCTCCATTTTCTCTCGACTCTCACTCTTTCAACTCTCACTCTTGCGTGTTGCCGCTCATCTCTCCGCCATTCCTCTCTCTCTCTCCGCTCCTGGAGCACTGGCCTTGAACCTAGCCATGCTCACCTTCGTCTTCTTTCACAGGTCGATTGCCTTACCACTCCTCTCTCTCTCGCCACTCCCGAAGCACTAGCCTCTAACCTAGCCACGCTCGCCTTCGTCTTCTTTGGCTGGTCGATTGCCTTTTGATTCGAGGTTTTCTCTTTTTAGACTTTCTGATTCCTGTACTGCTAGCGGATCTATTGATTTTTTAGTTTCTGGCCTGTTTTTGCTTCTTCTTCTTTGGGCGTTTTAGGGTTTTTCATTTTTGCTGATATTGTACTATGTGGATTGAATAAAACATGCCACAACCCGACCCCAACCCGCCCCGATCTGCAATACCCGAACCCGCACGGATAAGCTTTACTTTGCCCGGGTTGCAGGTTGGGTTTTCCAAACCCACAGGGTGCGGGGCAGGTTGGGGAAAAGGCCAATATCCGCCCTGCCCCGACCCGCACCCACCCCTAGCCACCATCAACCATCTTCCTAAATAACACATGCCCTGCATCTGGTGTTCTTCTATTTCTATGTGTGGCTTTTCTTTTTCTTTTTTCTTGGCTCTTCATGTATTGTCACTATGTGGATATGGCTCGAATCATATCCATGATCCAAGTCCAAATTCAGCTAAAATAATATATATATATATATATATATATATATATATTAGTGGGCTAGTTCATTTAAATGTGCTCTCTCTCTGCATTCTGCACTTTTAGGTTTATCAATGGAAAAGCACATTCAGTTTCTTGTGCCTTTAAAATATTTGAGCTGGCACACTAATCGGTATTGAGCCAATGTCAATACCAATTAGTGTGCCAGCTTCAAAGATTTTAAAGGCATAAGAAACTGAATTTGCTTCATTTTCCATGGCTAAACCTAAAAATGCAGAATCCAGACAGTGAGAATCTGCTCATCGATGAGGATGCAAAGAACAAGTCAGCGGTCAACCCTGAAAGGACCATCTTTCACTTCAAAAGGCTAATAGGAAGAAAGTAAGTTGTTTTACTTTGTGATTATTTAGTTTTTTCAAATTTATTTTAGGACACAAGAAATATTTCAATTTCTTCTTGAAGAGAGTATATCTTTCACTTGTTATGCTGTGACAATACTTATAAAAAAAAAACTTGTTATACTGTGACAAGTGAAAGATATGTCATGGACACACAAATATATCAATAACTATTGTGTGTCCATATACCATAACAAAATATTAAGTATGCAATATATCACTCCTGATAAATTGTCTAAAGTCTAAACCATGCATCTATTTTTAGAACTAGCAAACATATGATATGATAATAGAAATATTCTCGAATGCATTGTGATAATCATATCTAGTTGCATAGGTTCTATTATTGGTAATCTATTGGGGCTTTACTTGGTTCCCTTTAATCACATCATATGTTTATTTTGTTGTAAGTTGACCATATGCAATAGCTGTTATTGAAATCGATAGCCATTATAGTCAATTGAATATTGATAATCAATATTCTACATTCCATTGCATACCGTCAAAAATAGAAAAAAAGGAAGTAATAATAATAATAAATAAATAAATTTCTAACAATTTGAGTTGCTCTCTGGGTTTGAAGACAATGAGGCTTAGAGGGACATGAAGCTTGTTCCATACAAGATTATGAATAAGGATGGAGAGCCTTATATTCAAGTGAAGATTGAGGATGGTGAGACCAAGGTTTTAAGCCCCAAGGAGATCAGTGCTATGGTTCTGACTAAGATGAAGGAAACAGCTGAAGCATTCCTTGGGAAGAAAATCAAGGATGTTGTTCTCACCGTTCCTGGTGGGTAAAGCTTCAATGTAACATAAGACCTCTCCGGCATGTTGTTTATTTTGGCTTTACTCAGTATTTTCTATGTTCAATATGCAACATGCTTCAATGATGCCCAGAGGCAGGCCACCAAGGATGCATGTGTTATTGCTGGACTAAATGTTGCCAAAATTATCGATGAACCAACCACAGTAGCCTTAGCATTCGATTTGGATAAAAAGGCTGGTACGAAGAACATCCTTGTTTTTGACCTTGGTGGTGCGACATTTGACGTTAATATCTTGACCATCAATAACGATTTTCCTAAGGTTCTTGCCACTGATGGCGACACTCATCTTGGAGGTGCGAACATAGCTACTACTTAACCACTATTTTATTCTCTTTTTTTTTTCCTATAGAAGAAGACATGGTCTGAAAAACCTGGTTTATTTGGGAAATGCAACTACTTCCACCCCAGCAAAAATGTGGTCATTGTGTTTTTCCTAATTTTCATGGAATGAATTACCAAATCAAGAGGAGTTGAGATTGTAAATATGTCCTTTTTGACAGTTTTAGATTTGTTCGGGCAGTGCAAAATTAAAGTATATATATATATTTTTTGTTGCATGACACAAATCTAGAGAATCTAAAAGTTTTTGTAATGTCATAAGATGTTAAAATGCTTTGCTCAAGTAAGATCTATTTCCTTGCAGGTCATGATTTTGATCAGAAAATTTTGGAGTACTTCATCAAATTGATTAAGAAAAAGCATGGCAAGGACATCAGTAAGGACAACAGAGCTGTTGGTAAGCTGAGGGGGGGAGCTGAGCATGCCAAGCGAGCTTTTAGCAACCAGCACCAAGTCAATGTGGAGATTGAATCACTTTTTGATAGAGTTGACTTTTGTGAACCACTGACCTGAGTTCAGTTCGAGGAGTTGAACAATGATTTGTTCAGAAAGACCATATGAGTGGTGAACAAAGCTACGGAAGGTGCTAAACTGGAGAAGCTCTAGATTGATGATATTGTTCTTGTTGGTGGAAGCACGAGGATTCCAATGGTTCAACAACTTCTGAAGGACTACTTTGATGGGAAGGAACCAAACAATGGTGTGAACCCAGATGAGGCAATTGCTTATGGTACTGCTGTACAAGGAAGCATTTTGACCGGAGAGGCTTTTGAAAAAATCATAGGTATTACTTTCCATTTTCTGTTATGATGCAAGCAATTATGTTATGTATGAAAATAGTATTATACATTGTTGAAGAGAGTCTAGAAGAAATATATGGGAAGCATTGACAAATGTGGTATTCCGCTTGCAGATGTCTTTCCCACGCCATCGGCTCCACTAACCCTTGGAATTGAAACGGTTGGTGGAGTGATGGCCAAGTTGATTCCAAGAACCTGTATTATCCTTGCTAAGAAATCTCGAGTTTTCACTACTTACCAAGACGAGCAGACTTTCGTGTCCATTTAGGTGTGGTTCTTGTTTGTTGTTTACTTAGTCTTCCAGCACATGAAGTTTGAAAATTTATTACAGTTCAGGATCCTTGTTATTAGGCTACCCAAATAATTCAAGAATTTGGGCAGCTTAAGGGAAAATGTGAGGCGCACTTGCCTTGGGCCGCTTAGGAAGCGGGACTCACCTGATCGAGGTAGGTGGGCGGCGGAACACCCTGCTCTCCCAAGCTATCCAAGCCTTCAATCCATTTATTACACCAATTGAATTATTGTTTTGAATCGTGTAGATCTTAGTTGGGATGTTTCTGTTATGATATAAGGTCTTTGAAGGTGTTGGATTGGAGAAGCTTTAGATTGATGAGATTGTTCTTGTTGGTGGAAGCATGAGGATCCAATGGTTCAACAACTTCTGAAGAACTGCTTTGATGAAAAGGAACCAAACAATGGTGTGAAACCAGATGAGGAAGTTGCTTATGGCACTGCTTTACAAGGAACCATTTTGACCAGAGAGGCTTTTGAAAAAATCATAGGTATTACTTTCCATTTTCTGTTATAATGCAAGCGCACTTGCCTTGGGCTGCTTAGGAAGTGGGACTCACCTGCTCGAGGCAGGTGGGTGGGTGGCGGAACACCCTGCTCTCTCAGGCTGTCCAAACCTTCAATCCATTTATTACACCAATTGAATTGTTGCTTTGAATTGTGTAGATCTTAGTTGGGATGCTTCTGTTATGATAGCAGGTCTTTGAAGGTGAGAGGAGTCTCACAAAGGATTGCAGGATGCTTAGGAAATTTGATCTAACTAGAATTCCATCAGCTCCAAGGTTTGCTTCTCCTTCTCTGTTAAATTTTATTTGAAAGTTTCCCTCAACTGCTTGCCAGTATTTAACATTATTTCATTCCTCAAATTTTACAAGGGAACCCCCCAAATTGAAGTCACATTGAAATTGATATAAAGGGCATCCTAAATGTAAAAGGAGAAGACATGGGCACGGGTAAAATGGAGACCGTCACCATCACTATCAACATGGGTCGCCCAAGCCAGGAGATTGACAGCATGGTTCATGAGGCACATGCTCAAAACAACCTTGAGAGATATATGTAATTCCTACAAAATATAATCGACAGCAAAAAAGAATTGCTAAAGTTTGATGACAAGGACACTATCAAGAATGTAGTGAAGGATGCTCTCCATTTTCTAGATGAGAATGAGAATGAAGATGGCAAGAAAGAGAGCTACCAAAGGAAGCTCAAAGAGGTGGAAGATGTTTGCCACCCAATCATTTTTGCTATTTTTGTGAGAAAACAGGAGGAGCCCACAAGTGATTGATTGCAGGGAAGAATTTCCCCCTAGGCTGCTTATTTTTTGAGGTGTATATACTGGACCTAGATCCTCTCCATTTCAAATGAAAGGATCCACAGTAACCTCTTTGAAATGGAGAGGATCCAAGTCCGGCGACGAATATAAGCCAGAAGATTGACAGCATGGTTCAGGAGGCACATGCTCACAACAACCTTGAGAGATGTGTATTTCCTGAAAAATATAACCGATTATGTGGATCCTCTCATTTGAAATGGAGAGGATCCAAGTCCAGTATATACACCTCAAAAAACAAGCAGCCTAGGCGAAATTCTTACTTGCAATCAATCACTTGTGGGCTCCTTCTGTTTTCTCACAAAAACAGCAAAAATGATTGGGTGGCAACCATCTTCCACAGTTCCACCTCTTTGAGCATCCTTCGGTAGCTCTCTTTCCTGCCATTTTCATTCTCATTCTCATCTAGAAGATGGAGAGCAGCATTCACTACATTCTTGATAGTGTCCTTGTCATCAGACTCTAGCAATTCTTTTTTGTCGTCGATTATATTTTGCAGGAATTACACATATCTCTCAAGGTTGTTTCGAGCATGTGCCTCCTGAACCATGCTGTCAATCTCCTGGCTTAGGCGACCCATGTCGATAGTGATGGTGACGTTCTCCGTTTTACCCGTGCCCTTGTCTTCTCCTTTTTCATTTAGGATGCCTTTTATATCAACTTCAAACGTGACTTCAATTTAGGGGGTTCCCCTGTAAAATTTGAGGAATGAAATAATGTTAAATACTGGCAAGCAGTTAAGGGAAACTTTCAAATAAGATTTAACAGAGAATGAGAGGCGAACCTTGGAGCTGGTGGAATTCTAGTTAAATCAAATTTCCCAAGCATCCTGCAATCCTTTGTGAGACTCCTCTCACCTTCAAAGACTTGCTATCATAATAGAAGCATCCCAACTAAGATCTACACAATTCAAAGCAACAATTCAACTGGTGTAATAAATGGATTGAAGGTTTTGATAGCATGAGAGAGCAAGGTGTTCCGCCACCCATCCACCTACCTCGAGCAGGTGAGTCTCGCTTCCTAAGAGGCCCAAGGCAAGTGCGCTTGCATCATAACAGAAAATGAAAAGTAATACCTATAATTTTTTCAAAAGACTCTCCGGTCAAAATGCTTCCTCGTACAACAGTTCCATAANAAAATGGAGAGCAGCATTCACTACATTCTTGATAGTGTCCTTGTCATCAGACTCTAGCAATTCTTTTTTGTCGTCGATTATATTTTGCAGGAATTACAGATATCTCTCAAGGTTGTTTCGAGCATGTGCCTCCTGAACCATGCTGTCAATCTCCTGGCTTAGGCGACCCATGTCGATAGTGATGGTGACGTTCTCCGTTTTACCCGTGCCCTTGTCTTCTCCCTTTTCATTTAGGATGCCTTTTATATCAACTTCAAACGTGACTTCAATTTAGGGGGTTCCCCTGTAAAATTTGAGGAATGAAATAATCTTAAATACTGGCAAGCAGTTAAGGGAAACTTTCAAATAAGATTTAACAGAGAATGAGAGGCAAACCTTGGAGCTGGTGGAATTCTAGTTAAATCAAATTTCCCAAGCATCCTGCAATCCTTTGTGAGACTCCTCTCACCTTCAAAGACTTGCTATCATAATAGAAGCATCCCAACTAAGATCTACACAATTCAAAGCAACAATTCAACTGGTGTAATAAATGGATTGAAGGTTTTGATAGCATGAGAGAGCAAGGTGTTCCGCCACCCATCCACCTACCTCGAGCAGGTGAGTCTCGCTTCCTAAGAGGCCCAAGGCAAGTGCGCTTGCATCATAACAGAAAATGAAAAGTAATACCTATAATTTTTTCAAAAGACTCTCCGGTCAAAATGCTTCCTCGTACAACAGTTCCATAAGCAACTTCCTCATTTGGGTTCACACCATTGTTTGGTTCCTTCCCATCAAAGCAGTTCTTCAAAAGCTGTTGAACTGTTGGATCCTTGTGCTTCCACCAACAAGAACAATCTCATTAATCTGGAGCTTCTCCAATCCAGCACCTTCAAAGACCTGATATCATAACAGAAACATCACAACTAAGATCTATGCAATTCAAAGCAACAATTCAATTGGTGTAATAAATGGATTAAAGGTTTGGAGAGCCTAGGAGAACAAGGTGTTCTGACGCCCACCTACCTCGAGCAGGTGAGTCCTGCTTCCTAAGTGGCACAAGGCAAGTACGCCCCACATTTTCCCTTAAACTACCCAAATTCCTGTATTATTCAGACAGCCTAATAACAAGGATCATGAATTGTAATAAATGTTCAAACTTCATGTGCTAGAAGACTAAGTAAACAACAAACAAGAACCGCACCTGAATGGACACGAAATTCTGTTCATCCTGGTAAGTAGTGAAAACTCGAGATTTCTTAGCAGTGATAATACAGGTTCTTGGAATCTACTTGGCCATCACTCCACCAACCGTTTCAATTCCAAGGGTTAATGGAGCTGATTGCGTGGGAAAGACATTCGGAAATGGAATACCACATTTGTCAATGCTTCCCATATATTTCTTCCAGACTCTCTTCAACAATGTATAATAGTATTTTTGTACATAACATAATTGGTTGCATCATAACAGAAAATGGAAAGTAATACCTATGATTTTTTCAAAAGCCTCTCCGGTCAAAATGCTACCTTGTACAACAGTGCCATAAGCAACTGCCTCATCTGGGTTCACACCATTGTTTGGTTCCTTCCCATCAAAGCAGTCCTTTAGAAGTTGTTGAACCATTGGAATCCTCGTGCTTCCACCAACAAGAACAATCTCATCAATCTAGAGCTTCTCTAGTCCAGTACCTTCCATAGCTTTGTTCACCACCCCCATGGTCTTTCTAAACAAATCATTGTTCAGCTCCTCGAACTGAACTCAGGTCAGTGATTCAAAAAAGTCAACACCATCAAAAAGTGATTCAATCTCCACATTGACTTGGTGCTGGTTGCTAAAAGCTTACTTGGCATGCTCAGCTTCCCCCCCCAGCTTACCAATAGCTCTGTTGTCCTTGCCATGCTTTTTCTTAATCAATTTGATGAAGTACTCCATAATTTTCTGATCAAAATCCTGACCTGCAAAGAAATAGATCTTATTTGAGCAAAGCATTTTAACATCTTATGACATTACAAAAACTTTCAAATTCTCTAGATTTGTGTCATGCAACAAAATATATATGTACTTTAATTTTGTACTGCCAGAACAAATCTAAAACTGTCAACAAGGACATATTTACAATCTCAAAGCCTCTTGATTTGGTAATTCATTCCAAGAAAATTAGGAAAAACACAAAGACGACATTTTTTGCTGGGGTGGAAGTAGTTGCATTTCCCAAATAAACCAGGTTTTTCAAACTATGTCTTCTTCTACAGGAAAAATAATAAAGAATAAAACAGTGGTTAAGTAGTAGCTATGTTCGCTAAGGGTGTCAAAAATTACCAGGAAACCAGAATTGAAAAACCGGGAAACCGGAAAATCGGGAACCAAGAAACTGGGGACCCGGTTCCGGTTTTGATTTTGAAAAACCAAAAACCGAGTACCCTGGTTCCGGTACCCGGTTTTTACCGGGATACCGGGAACGGGTAAAATTATATATATTTATTTATTTATTTTATGTTTAGTTTAGGAACCCTAATACGTAATACCCTTTGGCCTTTACCCTATGCGTTGTCTGCTCACATTTTTCTGTTTTTCATCCTTTCTTTCTCAGGCACTCACAGACACAGTCACGCACACACAAGCTCATCCTACCTTAATCCTCCTCTAATTCCATCATTTCCTTTTTCCATGCATTCCATCAACATCCACAACGTACAGGACACTCATACTCTTCTTCTTCTAATAATTGCTGAATAGAACACTAAGAACAGAATAGCATAATATATTCAAACATACACAAACATACAGCTTATATATTTTAGGCCCAATACCTAAAATAAGTAAAAAAATAATTTTCTTAAAAAACCGGTTACCGGACTGGGTGCAACCGGAACCGGCCAGTAACCGAGACCCCGGTTTTATTGGGGTCCCGGTTCTGGTTTCGGTTGCCTAAAACAAAGAACCGGGGTACCCCGGTTCCAGTCCCCGGTTTTGGCCAAAAACTGGTAAAACCGGACCGGGTTGACACCCCTGATGTTCGCACCTCCAAGATGAGTGTCGCCATCAATGGCATGAACTTCAGGAAAACCGTTATTGATGGTCAAGATACTAACATCAAATGTCACACCACCAAGGTCAAAAACAAGGATGTTCTTCGTACCAGCCTTCTTATCCAAACCGAATGCTAAGGCTGCTGCAGTTGGTTCATCAATAATTTTGGCAACATTCAGTCCAGCAATAACACATGCATCCTTGGTAGCCTGCCTCTGGGCATCATTGAAGTATGCTGCATATTGAACATAGAAAATACTGAGTAAAGCCAAAATAAACAACATGCCAGAGAGGTCTTATGTTACATTGAAGCTTTACCCACCAAGAACAGTGAGAACAACATCCTTGACTTTCTTCCCAAGGAATGCTTCAACTGTTTCCTTCATCATAGTCAGAACCATAGCACTGATCTCCTTAGGGCTTAAAACCTTGGTCTCACCATCCTCAATCTTCACTTGAATATAAGGCACTCCATCCTTATTCACAATCTTGTATGGAACAAGCTTCATGTCCCTCTAAACCTCATTGTCTTCAAACCTAGAGAGCAACTCAAATTGTTAGAAATTTATTTATTTATTATTATTATTATTTTCCTGTATTCTGTTTTTGACAATATGCAACAGAATGTAGAATATCGATTATCAATATTTAATTGACTATAATGGCTACTGATTTCAATAATAGCTACTGCAGATGGTCAATTTACAACAAAATAAACATATGATGTGATTAAAGGTTACCAAATAAAGCCCCAATAGATTACCAATAATAGAACCTATGCAACTAGATATGATTATCATAATGCATTCGAGAATATTTCTATTGTCATATCATATGTTTGCTAGTTCTAAAAATAGATGCAGGGTTTAGACTTTAGACAATTTACCATGAGTGATATATTGCATACTTAATATTTTGTTATGGTATATGGACACACAATAGTTATTGATATATTTGTGTGTCCATAACATATCTTTCACTTGTCACAATATAACAAGTTTTTTTTATAAGTATTGTCACAGCATAACAAGTGAATGATATACACTCTTCAAGAAGAAAATGAAATATTTCTTGTGTCCTAAAAGAAATTTGAAAAAACTATATAATCACAAAACAAAACAACTTACTTTCTTCCTATTAGCCTTTTGAAGTGAAAGATGGTCCTTTCAAGGTTGACCGCTGACTTGTTCTTTGCATCCTCACCGATGAGCATATTCTCATTGTCTGGATTCTGCATTTTTAGGTTTAGCCATGGAAAATGAAGCAAATTCTGTTTCTTGTGCCTTTAAAATCTTTGAAGCTGGCACACTAATCGGTATTGAGCCAATGTCAATAACGATTAGTGTGCCAGCTCAAATGTTTTAAAGGCACAAGAAACTGAATCTACTTTTCCTTGGCTAAACCTAAAAGTGCAGAATGCAAAGAGATCGCATTTAAATGAACTAGCCCACTAATATATATATTTTAGCTGAATTTGGACTCGGATCATGGATATGATTCGAACCATATCCACACATTGACAATGCATGAAGAGCCAAGAATAAAGAAAAAGAAAAGCCACACATAGAAATAGAAGAACACCAAATGCAGGGCATGTGTTATTTGGGAAGATGGTTGATGGTGTTTAGGGTTGGGTGCGGGGCGAGGCGGGGCGGATATTGGCCTTTTCCCCAATCCACCCTACACCCTGTGGGTTTGGAAAACCCAACCTGCAACCCGGGCAAAGTGAAGCTTATCCGTGCAGATTTGATATTGTTGATCTGGACCGGTTGTGGCGGGTTTTATTCAATCCACAGAGTACAGTATCAGCAAAAACGAAAAACCCTAAAACGCCCAAAGAAGAAGAAGCAAAAACAGGCCAGAAACTCAAAAATTAATAGATCCACTAGCAGTACAAGAATCAGAAAGTCTAAAAAGAGAAAACCTCATATCAAAAGGCAATCGACAAGCAATAGAAGACGAAGGCGAGCGTGGCTAGGTCAGAGGCTAGTGCTCCAGGAGTGGCGAGAAAGAGAGGAGCGGCAAGGCAATCAACTTGTGAAAGAAGACGAAGGCGAGCGTGGCTAGGTCCAAGGCCAGTGCTTAAGGAGCAGCAAGAGAGAGAGGAGTGGCAGAGAGATGAGTGGCAAGACGCAACAGTGAGAGTTGAGAGAGTGAGAGTCAAGAGAAGATGGAGGCAGTTGATGGGTTAGAAGGAATGAATGAAGGATTAGGGTTTTTTTAATTGCAAGTGCTTATGGGTGGGGCGAGTACCCCCAGGGAAAAAATTCCTATACTTGAAACCCACCCCTCCCCGCACAGGTTGGGTAAAATCCAACCCGAATCATCAAATAAACACTCTAAATCCGCACAGGTCGGTGCAGAACGGGGCGGGTCGGTGCGGTTTTGCGGGTTGGGCGGCTTTTTACCCAGCCCTAATGGTGGCGGTGATGTAAGGTGGCATAGGGTGAAGCTCATTCTGTGTTTTCTGAAACGAGGCAAGAAGATTGGGTGGGCGCGGGTCGGGGTGGTGTAGAGTGAGGTTGCGGGAGAGGGAGGCGTGACTCGTGAGGGAAAGGGTGAGAGAAAGAGGGAGTTTGGGAGAGGGAGGCGTGAAAGTCTGAGAAAAAGAGGGAGATGGAGGTGTGAGAGAAAATTGAAGGAGAGGACTCGTGGGAGATATTTTGGGTTATTAGGTTTAGGTTAATGAGGGGTACCCGGTAATTTTTATAAATGATACCCGCAATCCGCCTTGCACGGGTATTCTAATTTTAACCCGAATCCACATTTTTTATGAGGGAAACCGGTCGGGTAGGGGGGTTGTGCAGGTTTTTGCCCACTCCCTTGGAGGAGCTTTGGAAGAGTTGGAGTATTCCATCACGTCCAATCTCTGCCCAACTGCATCAGATAAATCAAGAATCCTACTACTATATATATATATATTAAGCTAGAGAAACATGTAGATCACAAATCTCAAATAAAAATTAGATAAAAGAATAATTTTAAGTATTTCTAATAATTATTTCAATTACCTTATTTCATTAATTTTTGTCAAAATACTCTTTTTTTTTTCTTTTTTTTTTATAAAAAAATAAAAATAAAAATTGTAAAGATGTTTCAAAAATATTGCAAATATGTTTATATATATATATAAAACCTTAGACCTTTACAATTTTTTATTTTATTTTTTATAATAAAAAATAGTAGTATTTAGGAATTTTGACAAAATTTAACGAAGGTAGTTGAAAATTCAATACCTTTAATTGAAAATTTTTAAATTTTAACGAATATTTTGAAAACACATGGAAGTTAGTTAGAGAGAGTTTTTGTGAATTTTAAAATTAAAATTAAGAAAAAAAAAATCGAACTAATGACCCTTACTTCATTAGACATGATTTACAGCTAATTGAACTATCTATACATGTCAAAAAAAAAAAAAAAAAAAAAAAAAAAAAAAAAAAAAAAAAAAAAAAAATTGAGCTACCTATAGGACTAAATGGGGATATATTAGAATGGGAAGTTGGTAATGTGGTTGATAATAAGGCGGCAATTGAAAAACACGTTATTTTTAACAAATCGTTTTTCCTCGTCCACCCATTTGAGGAGCGTTAGTTTGAGGCCTGTCTGCTCTATTTAACGTTGGAGATATCAAAAAACGAACGCACATACACACACTCATCAACCACTAACCAGAGAACCAAAATGCTCAGTCAAGCTCCCCATGCATCATCAACAACCTCTCCCACTTATCTCATCCACCACCCTCTCCTCCGCCTTAACACTTCATCTCCTCGCTCTGCTTCTTTCAATGGTGTGTGTCGTTACTGTCCTCTCGTTTTGGATATTGAATTATATTCATCTGCACGCCAGCACTTGATTTGGGTTTTTTTTCTTTTTCCTTTTTTTATTTTGTAAATTACCATTGATTCCAATGTCTAAGCATTTAGGAAATGCAAGAGGGTTTCATTACTGTCCTCACGTTTAGGATATTGAATTATGTTCACCTGCACGCCAGCACTTGATATGGGATTTTCTTCCTTTTTTTTCTTTTTATAAATTACTGTTGATTCAAATGTCTAAGCTTGTAGGAAATGCTCAATTCAATCTCATACTTGTTATTCTAGTGGTAGGTTTCATTATTGAATTAGAATATTAGATTCATCTGCATGCCAGCATCTGATTTTGGTTATTTAATCTTCTTTTTTTCTTGATAACTTCCATTCATCCAAATGTCTATGCTTATATATAGGAAATGCTAAATTTAATTTCATCCTTACTATGTTTAGTACTTTTGAAATTTTTAGCTTTAAATAAGAGGTAGAGTAATGTCAGAGTCAAACTTAGCTGGTACTATGATAATTAGATACTAAACAAGAATTTAATCACTTATTCTACCTCCTTCTTTTCTTTTTTTTGTGTGGATGCTATTCTATTCTAGTTTCTCGAGTGAATGGAGTGATGAAAACAGGCCGGAGGCAAGCAATGAACCGGCGAGTGGCAGTTTCAGCCTCTGAGGACTGGAGCTCGAGCTCCAAGTTGGAGCGGAAAAGGTTCATATAGCACTTCAATTATTGTCACGAAAATTTATATGGGTATCTGAATGAAAAAAAAAAAAAAATTGTATCAATCAAAAGCACCGATAGTGCTTATTTTGTAATTCATATATTTTTTTTTCAGATTTCAGAGTCATTGTAATTAATGAACAAATTAAGGATCATGCTAATTGTCCTTCAAAATTTGTCCGGGATTTGACAGCTTTTAGTTATGATGGTGACATTTTAGTAGTCTGAATTGTCATACATGTTGCTCAAACCTGATAGTACTAAGAAATATACACTATTTCTTGCATTTATATCTATAGGTAAAAATGGTGGGTAACCTTTGTGTTGCCAGGGCTCCTTCTACATGCCAATTGACAATGAGAGTTATATGTTGAATGGAAATTATAGAATACATGTACCAAAACTGGCACATAGAAGTTACTGATACGTTTATTTTTGAATGCCACTCTTAATCCTGAGAGTTGATGCAAGTTGAGTTATATCCCCATATCGGTTCCCTGAATTTAGCAATATAATATAGTTTTCTAAGCTGTTTCTGTTTGTTTCGTATAGATTCTTGCATACATTGTCCCTGGCAACCATAAGCGTTATATTTAATGGGTTCTGTTATCAAGTTCAGTTTTTCAGTTTGATGCATACGATTCCTTTCATTAGTATGACACTGCTGCTTGTTATTCATGGGGTGTTTTCATTTATACAGAAAAGTTGTGGAACACATTTGTCTGCTCAAAGCAAAGGAGAATTTATCTGATGAGGAAGAGAAGGATATGCTGGATTATCTGTATACAACTCAATATCAAATGGGTGGAATTGTTGCAATATCATTAGGTGAGTTTCTGCTTCAAGATAGAATGCAAGGACACATACTGTATAGCTAACATTACTTGCATGAAGGAAGCATTGTTTTCTTTTCGAAGCATCAAAAAGTTAGATCTGTAGTCGGAGCTCCAAGAACACCTTTTGATGGTACTAAACACCAGTTCAGTTTGGTAGCTTTTGCAGTTGTCAGACCCACCCTTTTGATGGGCCTATGTGCATGACCTATCAATTGATTTGCGATTTCAATGAGGCACACACTTATGCACACTCTCTCACAGACACATTACATTTATTTATTGATTCAGTTTGTATAGAATAGATGTTCTAATTTCTCCTGCAGGACGTATCTCAGAAGAAAATCTCGAAAATTACACGCATGCTGTCTATATCCGTTTCCAAAGGAAAGAAGACCTTGCAAAATTCTATGAGAACCCTTTCTACTTGGGAGTTCTCAAAGAGCATGTTATGCCTTACTGTCATGTATGGTCTGACATGTAAACACTGACACTCTGTTCATATTTCATTTCTTCCTGTTTTCTCTGAATCAACGTTACCTCAGATTTTCAAATTTGTGCAACTTGTTGGACTGATATTTGCCTCTATTAACAGGGATCATTCAATATAGATTTTGAAGCTGAAGTAGAAGATGATATCCTTCCTATCTTTCGAAAGGGAGAGGTAAGGTGTGATGTACTTTGAACTTTGGCTTTAGAGATGAAACAGAAATGCTTTGAATTTTGATTTCCCTGTGGTTTTTTGTCTATTGCTCATTGCTAATCATGCAGATACAGAAAAGGGATTCAAATGATATGAAATCATCTAGAGAAATGCTACTTAGCATTTTCAAGTGTCCATCTCTTAGCATTCTTTTTGCTCTTTTGCTTTTTTTTTTTTTTTTTTTTTTGTAAAAAAAAAAAAGGTGAATGTGAATGTCCCACATGACAAGATTGCTCAGAGATGGACATTCTTGGTTATTTTACATTTATGTTTCCATTCTCTTACCAATTTGGAACCAAATAGAATCTTGAGTTTCCATTCTTAGTTCCACATGTTACAATATGGTTTTTGTTCTTGGTTACTGGTATTGAACTGTAATATCTAAAGAGATTCATATTACTTTCGCGACAGGAATTCAACTATGGTCTGGAGTTCGTACTTTTGATTTCATTTGTTAATAATGCAATTGGTGGACCTGTTGAACATGCACTGGCTGCTTTTGCAAGGCTTACAATTGGGTTTCCATCCTTAATTGTCCAATCTACTCAAGGTGTGTGAACTGAAACCCATCAATTGTTATGCTGCTTGGTGGCCTTCCCTGAGCAGGCTACTTTGAACTACAAACAGGTTATAGATAATCTATGTTTCACCGCAATTCCAGACAACCCTTGAGACTGTTTGGATCATTTTGTTTCTTGGTTCCTATGAGGAAAAATCTATTATATTCAATATTTTAATCATGACTCGTTTCTTATTAGTATTTGATTGTCAGGTCTCAATTTAAATCTCAGCAATAAGGAATATACACATGGAATAGTGATACGATTTCGGTCACGTGAGCTCTCTTTCACATTTATTATCTGATTATATGGCACCTCCATTTGTTGATTGCTTTGTACTGGCATATTTTGCAGTCGAGGCCTTTGAGTTATTTATGGGAAGTTCAGAATACCAAGATGTAAGGATCCTAATGTTGTGATCGTTTGTTGTTCAGTTTTTGTGGTATAAAATGGCAAGCATTTTCTTTTCAATTCTGTACATGAATCATTCAAGAAACCCGAGCTGTGGTGAAGAACTTCTAGATGAATAATGTGATTTTTCTGTGAACAAATTTTTCTTGCAAACTGAGTTTATAATCACTTATAAAGCCCAATCATAATAAGGAACCAATATGAGACTTAGTACCTTTGAGTGCCTTTATAATTCACCCATTTTATATGGACTATTCATCTTTCCAATGTGGGTCTGAGGTATTACGTTATTCTTCTTTACATGGCAAGTGTTCTTTGCATGGTAAGAGAATCCACTTCGTGCTTTATTCTTTTTTACATGGAAAGAGTTCTTGCATTGTAAGAAAAAAAAAATAAAGGATCATCATACATAGTTGGCTCCAAAAGCATGTATGGAAAACATGTGTTAGTTGACTCCTTAATTAGTTTCCCTTTTTACTTTAAATCATAAATAAGGGACAAAGTTTTCCTCCAAACTAGGTTGAAGGAATTTCCTTCAACCTAGTCTATAAAAATGACATGTGTCACTTTTTTAATAACATGTGAGATGCACATAAGTCTTTGATAAAAATTATTTCAACTTTGTCCCTGTTATTAAAAAAATATGTACAACTCACATATTTAAGGGACACATGTCATTTTTATAAACTAGGTTGAAGAAAATTCCTCTAACCTAGTTTGGAGGAAAACTTTATCCATAAATAAGCCATAAAGCCTATTAGGCATATCACAATATTTCACTTTCCAATGTAATGCTCAGGTGTTGATGGCCCCTTAGTATTTAAGCGTTGGCCGACCAGTAGAGAGGGCAGGCAAAAATGGCAAAAATATCTCAAGCTCTTGTAGTAATATTTTCCTTATGAATCACCGTTGGATTCCCTCAACAGTTAATTCAATAAAAGTGTTTTTATCATGAATGTGGCTAAGGATTCCCAAATGCCGCCATTTTATTAGATAATAAAATTCTGAATTATTTGGCTTAATAAGTTGTCTTATGATAGGTTTCTATTTATGGTCCTTATCTCATGTAAGTTTCTGTGCAAGTTTAAAATTTACTTCTTGAGATTTTGTTTCAGACTTGGTCAAAATTGATAAGTAAAATCCAAAATTTCTTGGGAAATCTTGAAGTTTTACATATGGATAAGGGTGAATTTCTGGAACTTAAAACTTTTTAAAAGCTTTAAAACTGAAAAATAAAAGGAAATGAAGAAAAAACTGTAGTCTTCTAAATTTTTCAGACTCGATGCCTTCTTCCAATTTCAACTCAAGCTGTTGCAAATTTATCTTGTAAAAGATATTAAGCAGCAAGAATCTAAATTAGCTTTGAATTTTGAAAAACAGATGTGGAGGTCTAAGTTCCATCCAATCACCCAGAAAACACTTTCTATTCATTTTTCTGTAGATCCAGTGGGCACTGAGATCATGTAGCGAGGTCCTTCGTGGTTTGTATTAATCCCTGTGAATTTTTATTTGATGCCTATTTGAAAGAGTACCTATATCTTATAGTTTACATCAAATTCTTGCAGGTTTTGGAAATGCATTCTTTCTTATTTTGTTCAACATTCTAGAGTAGGTGTACAGGTCAGATTTTCTTCCTCCTTTTTTTTTTTTTTTCTTTGGTGGTACTTTTTGAGGGGGGAGGGAATTGAAATATTTTCTGGTTAAAGATTGAAATCATTGAACTATTCAGATTTAAATCTTGTAGTTGCTGAATTCCTTTATTGATAAAGCTGATAAAGTTGTTCGAAGTGTTGGGTTTGTTCAAAGCTGTTGCACATCATCTGAAGTTGCTGTCTTTATCTTAACAGGGGGGAGGGGGAGAAGAGTGGCGATTTACGAAGTTATGCTGATGCTGCTTTCTTGATTCTTTTGCTTGCCCTTTCCTATGTATTACCGTAGACATATTTCACCAACTGCATTTTCTCTCTTGCGCTTGTATGTGCATTTTCTTGTAGTGTAGTTGCCCATCTCATGCTGCATTTCTCTTCGACAAGGAGTGACATACTTCTGAAGAGTTGTTTCTAGCTTGTCTGCATATATTAATTGCAAAACATGCTCGGCATGCATGCTTGGACAAAGACATGAGTTTTTGGTTACAATGTTATTCAGGCCCAACTACTGGGTACTTGATCTGTCCTACAAGACCCTGGTAGGGAAGTAATATGTTGGATGATACTTTGAACCTAATCAGTTCCATCCTTAGAAAATGATGGAATTGTCCATACATGAAGACATCTCCTGTTTACTTGTAATAATTTTTATACTAATTTTCAGCTTTAGCTCAGCTCATGGGATGAACATTCTGTATAGTAACCCCATAAACTGATAATTCTTTACACATGTTTATAGCTCTTCCTCTATAAGGTCAAACAATACTTCTGAAGTTGCTGTCTTTATCTTAACAGTGGCGGTTTATGAAGTTATGCTGATTCTGCTTTATTGATTCTTTAGCTTGCCCTTGCTTATATATTACTGTAGATATATTTCACCAACTGCATTTTTTCTCTCTTGCACTTGTATGTGTATTTTCTTTAACTGTAGGCGCCCATCTCTTGTGTCATTTCTCTTCGACAAGAAGTGATATACTTTTGAAACTTGTTTCTAGCTTGTCTGCATATATTAACTGCAAAACACTCTCAGTATGCATGCTTGGACAGAGACATGACCTTATCGGTTAAAATGTTATTCATGTATGGTGTCAAGCCCAACTACTAGATACTTGTTCTGTCCTACAAGACCCTGGTAGGGAAGCAATATGTTGGGTGATGCTTTGAACCTAATCAGTTCCATCCTCGGAAATTGATTGAAGTCCCCCATACAGGAAGATTTTCCCTTTTTACTTACAATATTTTTAGCATAATTTTCAGCTCAACTCAGCTCATGGGATGAACATTTCTGTATAGTGGCCCCATTGACTGATCATTCTGATCTGTCCTCTAGGTACTTGCTTGCTAGCCTTAGTCTCTATGTGATAATACTACATAAATAAGCAAAATAAACATTTTTTGTCTAATAGTCACAATCCTGTTTGGTTTTTAGCACATCTTGCCATCTTGGAGTTTGACCTTGGTACAGGGAGAACTATAGACATGCTTAAAAATTGCAAATCAATTATTGTTACCACTATTTATTTTAGAAAATTTAAACTTCACAAGAGCCAAAATTCTGCCCCACCATTCTGGTTGATAATAATAATTAAAATTCATTGATGTGCATGAATTTGACTTCTTTCCTAAACAATTACAGTTATTTAGACCAATACATACTTTAGTTGGTGGCTGAACCCATTCATACCATCTGTAGCACTTCAATCCATTGGTTTTTTTTTAGCATGAAATTATTATTTAACTCACTTCTGACTTTTCATGAGTTGAATTCTTTGTTGCCTTTTATCTCTTTATTACAAAATTCTATCATCTTCCTAATCAATTAAGCTATTCCGCAGATCAGATTGCAGCTCTGCTGCGAAAAGCAAAACTCCTGCAAATTACATGATTGCATTTCATCCATTGTGCAAGTATGCATGCTGCTTCTTGTATTATCTTTACTATATATTCAATCAAGTACAATAACATTTTCTTCAGAGACTACAATCACTGACATTCCTTCTCAACTCTACCTATTATACATCTCTGTGAAAGGAAAAGAAACTGAGTTTATACTGCAAACTGCAAAAATTTAATCTTCACTGAGTACACAAGATTTACAAGCAGGCTGATCAGTTATGAAGTGGGTTTGGTCCCCCTGGAATTGCTCGTACCGAAACTCCATAAGCTCGGCCGGTATCTTCTTTGCGATATCCCTCTTGACCTTTTGCTGAGAAATGCCATGAAAACTGGGAATATGAGTTGAATCGCTTGGTTTTTTCACTCATGCTTTTGTGCATGAAGCGGCAAGATGATTGCTGGCTGATTGTGAGTATGATCACAAAGACCACAAATGAAAGCCTGAGATATTGAGTTCCCATGATTCTAGTAATCAGAACATGTCTTGTTGTTGTGGATGACAACAAAGGCAGAGGAAGCAAGTTATGATTTAGTATGCAGGCAGGTCTGGTTTCTTTTAATATAGGATCAGGAAACCTGTGGTGAAGATAGAGCCAAAACTCTTCAATTAATTCCTTTGAAATGGCTGAAATGCCCCCTTCTTGTCACTGAATTCGCAATCAAACCATTTTGCAACTAATGTGGATCTTTTGCATTTGAGTAATGCTACAAGCCGACACCTATAACTATTTTATAATTTGTCGATACGTGTCAACATCTGATTGAAGTCATATCAATTACCGAAAAAATTTAATACCCTCCAATCATATATTGACATGTGTCAACAAATTGTAAAAAAATTTGTATATCTAACATTTTTTTTTTTTTACTGTTCTAAATAAATATTAGTTGTGACATAGATTTATCCTACAAGAACCATGATGATTCATAAAGGTAAAGATTGTTATGAACACAAATGCATGTATAAGGCCTTGTTTGTTAAACTCCTGATATCCTCCCACATTCCTCTACATTCTACCACACTATTCACTTTATTTTTTCAAAAAAAAAAAAACATATCAAATCATTCACTTTTTATATCACATCATTTACTCTTTTATTACTATTTAAATAAAAAAATCACTACAAAACAAAATTTTTTCACTTTTTAATACTATTTTTTCATTTTTTTCATATCACTTATTATTTTCTTTTTTTTCTTTTTTTTTTAAAAGTGAATAATGCTGTGAGGGTAAATAGTGCCATGTGAAGTTTTCATGTTGTTTAACAAACTCCACCAAAATATTCATGCCTAACTTTAGGTATCCATATGGGGAGGTCTTGTCACATCTTGATTTGATATAATATGAGAGGTTGAAGGCTGTGATTGTCCTTTTGCATGAAGTTGAGTGCCAATTTGAAAAGCCACTTGTGAAGGTGAGGTGAGTCCGTTGACTTTTCGTTAGTTGGATCTCTAATTGCCCACATAGGTTTGATTATTTAACTAGTGATATAATTATTGTTGGAGAATTGTGGTACGTTCATGCACAAGTGGTGCTAGATCAAATTGACAAGTGGCACCACGTTCTCTGTCATGGTTTTCACCTCACCACATGTTCTTGCTTCTAAGCCGGCCATGCACCAAATTTCCAATTCTAATACACATTTGATACATTTGATCCGGATTGGGATTCTCTACCATTACTTCTTCGAATTGGTTTAAAATTATAAGACGTGATAGCCAATATAAGATTTTGACACCAATTAGGATTTTTGGTAATCAATTTGGATGGGTGATTGAGAGAGGACTTCAACGTGATTCACATACCTGAATAAGCCTCAATCTGTTCAAACACCTAATCAAATAAGTGAAGCTTTCTCAAAATCCTTTTTCATGTAAGATTTTGATCTTTTGATACGCCTTCACTAAAGAATCCTAAACTTCTACACGATTTGACAAACCTTTACCGAACTTTAAAATCTTACTTTGGACTCTTGAATTGTCAATTGCTTTCAATGTGAACCTCTCTGTTAAATTTTAAATGTTACATGACGTTTATATCCTTAACTTTTGTATAAAATTCTAACTTCTAAAATTTTTTTTTTATTAAAAAAAAACGAAAATCATGAATATTTTAGTCTTTTTGTGTATTTTTTAACGGCTAAAATTAACAGAAATGTTCTAATTTAGTGCAATTAAAAGTTCAAGAGTTCAAAGTGAGATTTCAAAGTTTGGAAAGAGTTCATCAAATCACATAAAAGTTTTGGAGCCAAAGTGAAATTTCCGCTTATTATTATTATTATTATTAAAGAAGACGTGGGAAATAGAGATTATGACAGCAAATAGTCCTACTACGTCATGAAGAGAGGGAATCAGGGAAATGATGATAGAGTGAAGACCTAATATTCAAAAGGTTGAAGGTTCAACGAGCTTGTATAATTGTTTAATACGATGTAGACCCAAAATGACGTGGCTTCGAAGACTAACTCCATGAAAAACAATTTCATTTTCTTGGCGTGCACCGACCCATGAAAATCGTAATTTGTTAATGTTTCCAAATTAAGCTCCTCATTAATTGGTAATGGCAATAGGACCGACCGACCAGGATATTTTGGTCCTTTTCTATTCATATTCAGGTTCAAAATATTTGAGGTATCACAAATTCATGTGAGTGTCACATGATGCCATATGAGAGAGAGAAAAAAAAAATCCTCAATTAAAGGGATCAAACTTTCAACTATCCAATTCCGTTATTTATTTTTTTAAAATGCCCAAAATACCTCTATTTTGTTTTATAAAAAAAAAATTAAAAAAGAATTGCAAAGATGTTGGAAAAAAATTGGAAATATATATATTTTTTTTATGAAAAAAATTTAAATGTCTCAATCTTTACAATTTTTTGTTTTATAATAAAAAAAATAGATATTTTGAAAATTTTGACAAAATTTAAAGGAAAGTTCTAATGGAATGAGATAAATGAAATAAATTAAAATTTCGGTAACTTTAATTAAAAGTTTTTGTTCTTTAAAAAAGTACTTTCAAAACGTGTAAAAGTTCAAAAGAGTTTTGTAAAAATTTTTCTTTTTTTTTTTTTTTTTTTACATGTCCACACAAGAGGGGGAATGGAGATTCGAACTAGTGACCTCCGCTTCATTAAGCGTAGTCCTAGCCGATTGAGCTACCTCTTAGGAACAAATGTTTCTAAATTTAATTGTTTAGTGATTGACGTAGTAATCTATAATACTAGCTAGTTTATAAAAAAACATAGAGAAAGGCAAATAAGCCTGAGCTCCCCTTCCCCCCACCCCCTCCCCCAAAAGTCATGGTGGTGGAAATGGTCACCAATGCAAAGGGTTGTTAAGATGAGTTTTAATGGAGGGGTTGGAACTTGGTGGTGTCATTTCCACAGGTGTAGTGTGGTGTGAGATGTTCATATCCTAGGCTGGCTAGTGGCTTCAAAACAGCCAAAGAGTTGGCAACATTATTCTTTAATGCCTTATCAGGTTCTATTGGGGTCTGAATTTGATTACATATTAAATTGGAGGACACAAAGAAGATTTGATTGTGATATTGATAGGGAATATGAACAACCGTGACTGTTCCATCAATATTTATGTGTAAGACCAACATTTTTATATATAGTTTTTTAAAATAAATAAATAACTATACCTACTTTCTCTCATTCTACCGCCCCATTTGTACAACCTTTTAATTTGGTTAATGTACCTTACCAATTTATCATTGAGGTTGCAATATTTCCCCTTTTGCCCCCAAACATGTAAAAATTTGTATTTTTAGGAGATAATTTTGTCTGTTTGGCCGGCATTACAATCTCAATAGAGAAAGACATAGTAAAAGTCTGTTTGGGATTACGTTTGAGAAATAGAGCTTTTAAATCAAAGCACGTTTTTTTGGCAAAAACTTCATTTCTAAGCTTTTTTTTTATCTTTTTTTTTTTTTTGGATTTTTAGGAGGTAATTTTGTAAAGACATAGTAAATGTAATTTGAGGATAAGTGTAATTTTTTTAAAATAATAATAATAATAATTTATTGAAGATTCTTAACCAAAACAAAATGGATTCATTCATAAGCCCTTCTTAAAAAACAAGCCTAAATGTCTCGTCAAGAGAAATATTAGAGGTACTAACTATTTTATTAATAAAAACTTATTAAATTGACGTGTAGCTTATTCATTGGTATTCATTCCATATTTCTTAATTACTTGTTTTATTTTTCTCCAATGAATGAGTTACACATCAGTTTAGTAAGCCCATGTTAGTAAAAGAGTTAGTACTCCTAACATTTCTCAAATGTCAAAAGATTGGGATCTTTATATAAGCAACTAAGCAAGCGCCAATAAATAAATAAACAAGGACAAATTAAATTAAATTATTACATTTAAAAAAATATTAAAAAAAAAATCCCTTCCCCTCCCCAAGCTTGATCCGGGCCTCCCCCGGCCACCGTTACCAGATCAAGCTTGGGTTGAAAAGCTTAAAAAATGTTGAAGTTTGAAGACAAGATATTGGGATAGTACTTAGTAGTGAGATGCCCTTTTATCCACTCATTAACAATCATAATTGAACTAGAATATATATATATATATATATATATATATATATATCTTAATTGACGTATACGGAATGTAAGAACCAATCACTGCTTCATCAGTATGTGTACGTAACACCAATATTATGGACATTTTTCGTACTAAGAATTTTGCTCAAGCTTGGGTTGTATATGATTAAGCGTGTTTGGTTATCCCACTAAAAGATGGGAAAAGTATAAAATGATCTTCCAAATTATCGGCATTTTGTAATTTAGCCTTCCAAAGTTTCAATTGGTATAAAGTAGCCCTCCAAACTACCAACTTCTTATAAAATGGCCCCCTCCGTTAGTTTAAACCGTAAAAATTGATGAAAAACCCAAAACAATGTCTTTTTGAATATGGAGAGTTACGAAAATGCCCCCGTTCAATTAATTTTTTTTTTTTTAAAAAGACTAAAACGACATCGTTTCAGTATAATTCAACATAAAACCTTTCTTCCCCGTGTTCTTTCTGCAACCCACAGCCCATTGCGACAAGTTTGTTTCTTTAAGGGTTTGAATCCCAGCGAAGACCACGCCCAAATTTTACCCCATCTTCGTCGCTCGCAAATGTGAATTCTTGAATTCTTGCAGCAAATGTGTTTGGGTCGTCAAGACTGAAACCTGAAGTCAAAAGAGCAGATTCATAGAGTAGCATCACCAAATCCTTCACCGATTTATCATTCTTGTCAACCTCAACCCTCTTCCTCAACTCCTCCATAATGGGATTGTCTGGGTTAATCTCCATTATCTTCTTGGAAGACATGTAAGAACTCATGCTGCTGTCCCCCAGAGCCTGCGCTTTCATGATCCTCTCCATGTTGGCTGTCCATCCATATTCCCCTATGACCAAGCAGCAGGGCGAGTCCACAATTCTATCAGACACCACCACTTTCTCCACCTTGTCCCCAAGAATGTCTTTGATTACCTTGACGGAGATGGGGTAAAAGGGGGAAGAAAGGCTTTTTGTTGAATTATACTGAAACAACGCCGTTTCAATCTCTTTTTAAAAAAAAAAAAAAAAAAAAAATTTAATTGAACAGGGACATTTTCGTAACTCTCCATACCCAAAACGACATCGTTTTGGATTTTCCCAATTTCAACTAACAGAGGGGACCATTTTATAAGAGGTTGATAGTTTGGAGAGCTATTTTATACCAATTGAAACTTTAAGGAGCTAAATTACAAAAGGCTGGTAGTTTAGGGGGCAATTTTATACTTTTCCCAAAAATCTTTAAAAAATGGTTTATTTGCATCTTAGAGCAGAGTGCAAGTTGCTCAAGTTATCTGTTATCTTCAACACTGATGATGTATTCATTTTTGGCCTTGTAGAATGATAAGCAGCAGCAGCCAAACTCGATAATTTTTGTAGAGGACATTATTGCTCAGCATTATTATTGTTCGAGTCAATCCAAAAGTCATATTTGGCATTTTTCTTTGATTATCACAAAGGATACAAGATAATTATATTATTGTTTTGTCAGCTAACAATTTTATATATAATTTAAAAGGAATATAGAGGACTTTCCTGGAGCCTCAAAGTCAATATTTTTGATTAATTATCTCAAATTCTAATGAGAGATTTTTCTGACATCAAAACCTAGGAGTACAAGCAATTGCTTGAAGACAAATATGCAATCTACTACATGCTTTTAATTGTTACAATCATAATTGTACAAGCTGGATAATGTGTTGGTTTGACCAACCTATTTATTTTGTGTGTGTATATATATATATATCCCATTATAGGGTTAGGGTTGTTTGTTATCCTTAACATTTGAGCAGCTAATATTGACAAGTAATCATTTGAAAAGCTCAAGAAAAATGTTTTGGAAAGTTAGAATGTTAATTAAATAATTAAATTAGATAAGTAATAGTTTAACGTAGTATAAGTAGTGAGTTCAAACCCTTGGGTGCTTTTTTATTGCATGCATGAGTAATGCTAGAAGGAGGGCTAGAGTTTTTCTTGAATTCTCTTAAATGTGATATAACGTTACTTCTTTCTCTTGTTTGAAGAGAGAAGGTCCTCTGAAAGATTTTTCATTCCTCGTCTCTTCTGAGACAATTGCTCACTTGTGAGCTTTCTAAGGTCCCCATAGCACCTCTCTTCCTTCTTTCTTCTCATTTTTTCTTCTTTTCTTGCTTTTTCTTCTTTTTCTCCATCTTTATTTTGGTTTTCCCTAAAACATAGTAGTCCAGCCTTGCTAATGGTGTCCCCTTCTCCACTCCTAAACAATTCCACCATCCTCCACCTCCTCTCCATCCTCCGACAACCTACCGTCACACTCATCCTCAGTTTTGACGGCATTTAAAAATCTAGTTCTTCCATAACCAAATATGCTCATCTCCGCCTCTCTGGTCCTCCTTCGAGCCTCACCATCGACTGCTTTGCTCCCTATCGTCTACCTCCGAGCCTCCATCCATTTACCACGCACCGGCATGTGGCCATCACGCACCTCCTAACTGCCGCTCCCCACCGTCGTTGCCTTAGTGTTTTGAGATTTGGCTGCATCTTTTATTGTTTTTTAGTTGTTTCCTTTGTTGCATTCTTTAGTGGGATTTAGTCTCCCTACTCAGTTGTTGCTAATCTTTTGGGTGGAGAATTTTCCTTTTGCTTGTTGTTTGCCTATTTGTTTATTATGGTGTGGCCGCCGCTGGTCGGTGACCCAGATCAACCCTTTTGCGGTGCAGGTTTTGATTTGCTTGCAAAGATTCCAGTAGGCTTGCCATTTCCAAAACTCTTTGTTTTGCCTTTAATAGCAACCCTTTGTGGCTGCATTGGTTCTCTCTATGAGTCGTGTTATATATTTGACCCATTCCCGCCTGTCACATTGCTACTTTGTTTGCATTGCCTTGTTTCTGCTGCACCGTTTCAACTTTAGTTCTTCAATAAATAAATAATAATAATATTAACTTTATGGAATTGTCATTTCCGAATGGCTATTATAAGAAGTTTTATAGTACATGTATAGACTCAATAAAGACTTTTTTTTTTCTAAACTTCTAGTCATTATAGTATAATCCTTCTGCTCAGAAGGAATGAAACAAGGACACACGTTAGAAAGCAAGCAAAGGTGCATCAAAACAACAGTGCGATAAAACCTTGTTGCTTACAATTATTTACACAAAAATGTATTGGTTTTTGGTGTACAGTTTTGAGCTTTGCCCAACTCCCAGACAAATTTAATTCCTAGTTCGTATGCCAGGGATGCCTTTCAAACCCATTTTAAGAGCTGTCTTCCTGAAGAGCGCAGGAGGCTTCTGTAAACCAATTGACTGACAAAATTGGTTGGCTAGTTCAACAAGAGTGGTCTTATCCCTCCCAATTTCCTTGATTGAGTTATAATAGCCAAGCCAAGCATGATATGCTGCTTCTTTGACACTGCCGTCGATCTTTGCCAATGAATCTTCAATCTACAAGTGTAAATCGATCCCAAGCATTACAATCAGGAAACCTAAAACCTAGCAATGCAAGCTTCAAAAACGTAATAAGAGTAATACTACTATTCGCACCCATTTGTTCTCAAAAAAAAAAAAAAAAAAAAACTATTCGCACCAATTTTGTACCGGCTGACGTAATGTGTTTTAAGTGGCTGAAAAGTCATGTCAGCTGGTGGTGGTGTGAAATGAGTGTAAAGAGTATAATTACTCATGCCAAAAAGGTGAAGGCCATAGAAGAAGGAACGGGTCAAATGAAAATTGGAATAGACCATATATGTTTGAAGTTCTGCTATTTACAAAGAGCAGCATCTCTGCACATTCTACAAAGCAGATGCTTTGCATCATGCATCTATCAAATGTATAACTTCAATGATAATTGCCATCCAAGGCGGCCTTATATTCCAGAAATCTGAAAGGCATCAGGGATTTTAAATCATTGAATTACAGGACTTCAGCATGTAGACTACAAATTATACGTTGTCATTTACAAGGATGTTTTTGTTCTAATAATCTTTCAAACTTATAAGCTTAATAATTTAGTTGATCCAGTTTGAAAATATACTGACGAGAAATGCAACTTAAGCATGTGTCAAGTTGGACACTAACCTTTAACTTTATGTCTGGATCCAAATGCGGTAAAGGAACTTTCTCAAGAGGCAGGTCTTTAATTTCATCTAAGAAATATTCTTCCCATGGTGCAAGCAACAAAATGCCTTCCCCTTCCTTGCCTTCCCGTCCAGTTCTTCCAAGGCGATGTATATACTGTTCCCGGTCAGAAGGAATTCCTATCTGGTAATTATCAACCTTCACATTAGCTTACATTACCAATAAGTAATGCAGACACAACAGATAATTATATACACAGGCCTATTTGGCATTTACTTCAATATTGCACGACCGTAAACATCTAATAATTTTCCACAGCAGATTGTTCTTTAATGGTCCAGATTTCCAGATTTGATTAAAAATAACTGGAACAGCTATCCTAGCTTTCCGTGAAATATTCATGTAGCATTTGGAAATTCAATATACTAAGAAAGATATACATGATTTTCAGTGCATCACTGCGAATGTGTATGGGAAGAAGTTAAGAGATGCAAAGTCAATGATATATTTGACATATATTGGCCGCTAATGAATTAAATCAAAGGCCTTTAGGGATACCTGGATGACCAAAGTAACATCAGGGTAATTAATTCCACGTGCTGAAACATCAGATGTGACAAGAATCAGTCGCTTGGATGCCCTAAATTCATCAGATACACGAGTTCTGTAAAGCTGGGGCTTTCTAGAATGTATCTCCCTAACATTCATTCTCATTTCCCGGAGAAGTAGATACATAAGTGATGTTACCATCCCAGTTGTACAAAAGACAACAACCTGGGTGCAAATAAATATGTTTAGGCCTCGAGGACAGACAAACCAAGAAAATGAAGAGCTGAAGCTACAAATTCTTACCTTGTAGTCAGATGATTGCGAGATATGTTCCTTCAAAAGATGATACACTATTTGAGAATGTAATTCATGCGAAGCAACAAGACAAGACTGCTGAACCTGCATTTAGCAAATGAAAATGAGTATTATGACTTCTTGCTTCCCAGGTTGAAGTTAGAAACAATCATAACATCCATTGTCACATAATGTACAGGATTTGTATACAACCAAAAGAACATCAAGACAGTATCAATTAAAATAGTGTCTACTAGAATCATACAAAATGTACATGTCATCAGGTTAAAGGTTATACACAAGAAGTTCAAGAGCAACAGTAACTTTTTTTATTACCACAGTTATAATATACCTGAGTAGGAGTTTCCACACAACCCAGACCCACTGTGTCAATAAAAGCATGTTCTCTTTTCAAAACAAGTTGAGATATTCGGCGAACCTGCATAATCATGATCCGCAATGTAAAATTTTAGCTGTTTTATATGAAAAATAAATAAAATGGTTTTAGAGCTTGCAATGAAAGATTAAGAAAATGTAACCTCTTTTGGGATGGTTGCAGAAAACAAAAGGGACTGTCTCTCACGGGGCAAACAATCAACAATCTTCTCCATGTCCTTCCGAAATCCCAGGTCTAGTAAGTGATCAGCTTCATCAAGGACGAGCATCTTCAATCCCATCAAACGGACAGACAAGCCAGACCTATTTTCAATGTGGTCCAGCAACCTACCAGGAGTTGCAACTATTATCTGCCAAAAGTTCATTGTCAAAAGAAAAAGGAAATCATTATTCTTCTTGCAGCAATGTTGTAACAGATAAAAACAGGAGCATTTGATTTTTTGTAAATTAACTGTCCATTCTCTAGTAATCACACACTCCAAAATCACAAAATTTAACATGCATAACACATAAACAAACCTGGCATGGATCTGATTCGAGTCGTTTCTGGTCCTCTTTGAAACGTGTACCTCCAACTAGCGTTTGCACGCCTATGCCATCATGGTACTTTAGCATAACCTTCGCTTCTGCAGCAATCTGACTTGCAAGTTCCCTCGTTGGGCAGAGAATAAGAGCATAAATTGGAGGCACTCGTTGAACAGTATTTTCACTTGTAGCCTTTAGAACTGCTTCAATAGTGGGAAGCTGTTTGTATTTAACAACTTTGAAGGAAAGAACAAAGCCATTACATGGTAATTCACAAGAACGTAAAGGGGCCAGCGTGTACCAAAAAAGCTGCAGTTTTGCCAGTACCAGTTTTAGCTTTCACCAAAGCATCCTTGCCTGCCTCCACAGTAGAACGGAAACCATCAATTATAATCTTGATTCTTCTTAATAAGAAGAAATCAAACATCTTTAAGCAATACAAATTGACTCAAACTGGGGCTACAGGAACGTAATACTTAGGAATGGAATTAGCTTTCAAGTAAATAATTAATTAAGTAGATAACAATGAAACCATTTTAAAGATGAATGCATCAGAAGCAACTGTATTAAAGATGAACCCCACATTGCTTAATGCTGCAAGCCCATGATAGCAATTATTAAGTCCCCAATTTTTTCATATATTATAACATCATAAGAAAGCTATCTGCAACACTAAACACTATATCTTGATCCAATCATAAAGCTTCACTTTAGCACTCAAATTCGTATTTCTACATGCTAATCATATTGATGATTTATCTACCAATGTGATGCAGGACTTCAGAATCATGCCTCAGATTTATTCCTCGACCCCTTAACTCCCTACGAAACCACCTCAATCATCCAAATCCAGCAGATGTAAAACCCTAATTCTCTCACACCTTTTAAAAGGTAGAGGTAACTAACACGCACTTGCATCTTTCAACCACAAAGTTTGCTTTTGAATGACGCAACTCAATAATGCCGACAACTGCTATCACAATACTTTGGTGAATGAAGAACCTAAGTTCTTAGAAAATAACAGAACATAGCAGTATCAATAATATCTACCTCCGTAATCAACGTGACTAATAAATTGGAAAAGTAACAGAAAACTGGATATGAATTACAAATGACAATGCCAAAGAAGCCACAAACATACCCTCAAGGCAAACAGATAGAGTAGCCTCCTGTACCCGTGTCATTTGAACATACCCAGCAGCAGAAAATGCCTCGACTGTCAATGGAGATATACCACACTCATCAAATCTGGATAAACAGGAAACCCATAAAATTCACAGTTAGCACCGAGGAATTCCCCAATTCAAAAACTTTTTTTATTTATTCACCCAAAACCAGTTCTATCAAAACCATTTTTTTTATACGCTTCATGCTGACTGCTGGAAAAGACAAATGAATAAATGAAATTGCAATCTCATAATTTACAAAAAGTAACTACAAATAATGCAGTTCCAAATGATCAATGAGTAATACTTCGATACTTGCTTATAAAAAAAAAAAAAAATACTTCGATACTTATTTTCTCATTTCTAGCTTCACTTCTTAACCAAACAAAGCATACCTTTTCTGACTAAGAACCGATTCCTCACCCTTCTCCCTCCCATTCTCAACCAAACTCCTTCTCTTGCTAAGCTCATGCCTTATCAACTCCACGTCCCCCGAAAAATCACACTCCTCCCCCAACGATTGCAGCGGCACCCTCTTTGTTATCTTCACATCATACTTCCCCAGAGAAGCACTACTCCCCACCACCTTCCTCACTCCCCTCCCACCTCTCACTCCCTCATTCTCATCCTTCAATCCCTCCTCTCCATCCACACTCAGCCTCGACCACCTCAAACTCGAATTTCCAGCGAAATACCTCTCTGACTCTCCCTTGAAACTCGAATCACGGCTCCCAGAACTCTCATCATCCCTACAGAATTTCGCATTTTTTGAATTCGTATCTCTCCGGTTACCCGCCAAATTCCTTGCGAATGGCCTGGCCGGCTCGCTCACCACCGGACGGTAATCCGAGTCGTCGTCGGAGCTGTCCGAGCTCCCGTTTCGCCGAAACCGTCTCCGCCTCTGCATGGAGTAGTTCCTTTTATTTACTGAATTGCGATTGAGGTTTGTCAAATTCGCATTTTCCCGCCCTTCCGAGACCAGCCTCCTCAAATCGATCGGCGACCCGATCGATCCCCTCCGTCCGTTCGACCCGGTGAACCCCGACTGCCGGTCCGGTCTACGCGGCGGAGTGGACTTCAACGGACCGTCGTCCTCGTTCCACAAATCTTCGGCTCCTTGTCTCATGAAGCGGTTGGCTAAGGCCTTAATGTGATCGGTGGGGCTCATCGGGCCGTGACCGGTGGACTGCTCAGTGGTTGGATTCGGGTCGGTTATCCCGGCGACTTGGACACGGATTTGGGAGCGGATTCGGGCCTGGTAGATCTGCTTTTCCTGCTCAAGAAGGCTCTTCTCTTTCTCTCTGGCACGCTTCTCGTGCATGCGCTTCCATTGCCACTTGTTTACACCGCCGGGGAAGGTGCGTGGCCCGCCGCCCATGGGGCGCGTGAAGATGAGAGCGCAAAGCTTCGAGAAGGTTCTATGACGCTCCAGAAGGATCGAAGAGTACATTTGGTTTTGGTTGAAATGTGAGTGATTGGAGAAGTGGGGTTTGAACTATGAGTGAGTGAGAGAGATAGAGAGAGAGAGAAGTGCAGTGTTTAAGGAGGAAGATGATGGGTTAGGGTTTTAAAGGGTTTTGCAGTCATTGAGATGGGTCTTAATGGGCCCGAATGGCCCTTGAGTTTCTAAGACTGAATCTGGCCCAAGTGTTTTTTTTTTTTTTTTTCCAGCTTTTAATTTAAAAATACTATCAAACAATTCAAAATATAAAAACATGTCACATTACTACATTTTTATTTCAAACTTTAAAAAAAAAATACCCCTTAAAACACATTAACAAAACATACTCTAATACTCATAACAATTTTATTTGGTGAATAATGCTACACTTATAATTATTTTACAATTATTTTATATCACTTCTTCACGTAGCAAAAACAAATTTACATATTCATCTTTTTTATTTTATATTAATATTTATTTTTCGACAAAAATGTCAAATTTGTAATTCAAACATGTGTAATTCCCTTTTTTTAACATATAACTGGTTATTATTAAATTACATTATAGATAATTTGAAACTCAAGCTTTTAGGATAATTCGTAAATTAATTGTGAATCACATCTCATAAAAAGGAGATCATTAGTTCGAATATAATATCCTCTTTTCATAAAAACAATAATAATTAACTTGTAAACACAAAAAATCTCAAAATCTTAATTTATATATTTATAAATTAAAAATATATGTAAAAATTTCATATATAGTCTATTAAAAATACATATAAAAAATTATTAAAAATGTACCACAAAATTTCCTTGTCCGGCTGAGTGGGACAGCTCTATTGTCAACGCACCTAACTCAAAGAGAATCTTCTTGACCTAATCGTTCAATTTCAAACACGTGGCATCAGACTCATTTCATTCAATTAACACACATTTTCACTCACTGTTTGCATTTCTCCCTCACCGTTTCACAAACCAAAACCCCGAAGCTGGCGGAGGCATTATCGAGAGAGAGAGTGAGGATCGCCGGAGAAGCGTCACGTTCTGGCATCTTGTCGACGGAGGCCTGGGATTCCGGCGACATGGTGGCCCGGAACTCGCCGGACTGGCTTCCCTCCGGCTGGATCGTCCAATTCAAAGTGCAGAAAACCGGTCGCAAAATTAGGGTAATTTCTAACGTTTAAGCTTAATTTTTGCATTTTTGTTCTAATTTAGGGGTTTTGGTGCTTAATCGTTCAAAATTCGTACCTTTTGTAGCTGTATTTTACAGATGTATTTAATCACGACGACATTAATCGCTGAATGGTCGAGCTCTATGATTAAATATGTGTGCATGATTGCTTATCTTTAATGGGCCTATTGTTGTTTTTGTATAGTGGTGTAGACCATGGTGCTTTGTTCAGCTCATGCAATTTGTATAGGTTAGCTGCAATGGTTGTCGATGTTGTATTTTTCGTGGGTGTTTGAAAATTTTCGCATGATGGAGGAAAAGGGATTGCATGCATTGATTTCGTGTTAAATAGGTTTGCATTTGTAGAGTTGAGGGGCTAGTGCTATTTCTTAATTTGTGGTGTGGCTTAAATACACTAATGATCCTAGTCTGGTCGTTCACTTGCATGAGAAGCACATTGTGAAGTGATTTGACGAAGGAAGATTTTTTTGCTGTTTGGAATTTTGGCGTCTTAGGAATTAAGGGTGCTCAAACGGTTATAACCAGCGGTTATTGGCTATAACCGCAACCATCTTAGGCAGTTATCGATTTTTAATAACCGTAACTGCCTAGGCGGTTAGCGGTTATTTTATAACTGGCGGTTAACGGTTATTCAATCCAATAACCGCTTTTTTTTATATGGGCTTTTAAGTGTTTTGGGCCTTTAATTTGGTTTATTTTTGGGCTTATTTTATGGGATTGGCCTATTTCTTAGGCTTATTAAGGCCAAAACGTTCCCAAAAAGATGGAGAAAAAAATATGTTGTTTTTTGCACAAGCCAATGTTTTTGAATAAGGCTTAGTCCAAAACATCACATATCACATTATATATTTCTCATACATTGTCATAAATAGCCCAAATCCATTAATTCAAATACAAATAAAAAAATTAATATATTTTATTAATATAAAATATTTAATATTTAATATATATATATAAATGAAGGCAGTTAGCGGTTATAACCACTTTGCTCTACCCCCTAAGACCGCTAACCGCAACCGCCCTAGGTGGTTAGCGGTTTTTAATAACCGTCTACCAAAGCAGTTAGCGGGGTGGTTATAACCACCCCGTTTGAGCAGCCATATTAGGAATCCATATCACCTTCTCTTCTCAATTGTTAGATCATGGCAGGGAAAACCCAGACATGCACACTCATACACAATTTTTAATTGGAGTTACCCGATAATCATGGAAGCTATATTTACATGTACTTGATTTTTCTTTTTGTTGTGGTTATTCAAATATTTCAAAAGGCTACTTCCTTGGGAAAAATTGTAGACTTCTTTTCATAAAGACCCCCCCCCCCCGACAAACAAGATCTTATAGGACTATCAAGGACAAATAATGGCTCTATGCTAGTATTTAGAGTTATATAGTTGTGTGAGTCATTACTATGTTTTGATACATGTTAGTTGTATATCTGTTTAATTGATCCACATGTGATGAAACCACTTTTCGTTTTTTGTTTTCATTTAGCCTTTATTTATGTTTATGACCTATAAGCTCTTTTCATTTGCTGAAAAGACAAAGGAAGGAAAATTATGAGCCCTACAGTTATATTGGAGTCATAGTTTTATAAGTATCTTCTCTTTTACTTTGGCCTCTTGGCAAAGAAGCAATAAAGTTAGAATTGCATGGTGGCTTACAAAGGGAATAAATAACTCAAGATCAAGAAAGTTTCAAATTGAAATGAAGAACACTAGAATCAATTATCTGGTCATGGAGCTGCTATGATTCTTATGATATATATTTTCTGATTTTGTAGTTTTACACAAATTTGGAAACTGGGAAGAAGTTCTTCTCCAAGGATGAAGTTATCCACTATACAAAAGTTAGTAGCAGAAAAGGTAGAAAGCCTCAGCCATCTAATAGAAACTCCAAAAGGCACTATAGAAACAATCCTAAGGCAGTAAGTATGGAGTTTGAACAACCTACTCTTCTTTAGCCTTTTACTTACCCCATTGGCTTTCTTCTTCTATTCAATAATTGTTTGATCTTGACAGCTTGTAGTAAAAACCAATGAACATCCTGAATGGTTACCTAAAGGTTGGAATGTGGAGGTGAGAACCCGGAACAGTGGGCCAAAAATTGGAGCAAAGTACAAGGTATGATGTACATTTATTAAGTGATCTTTTTTCACTTGTATTGCATGGACTTCCCCCTCTTCCGCCCTTAAGCTGGTTCTGTGAGGAGTTACAGGTTTGCTACTAGTCCTGATCTTGCTGTCACTCCAGAGACATGACTGGCATGGCAAATGCAATGTCAGGGAGCTTTGTTGTTTTATATCTACTATTTTTGGTTTTCTAATGCATCACTAGTGGCTGATTTTTTTCCTGGTATTACCTTTATAGTTGGTTGAAATGACGAATTTCTATATGCTACTAATCACGAATTAGCCATAAATTCAAAGTAGATAGTTGGCATATCACACGCCCATCAGCACGTGCATCAGGAATGCAAATGTTCCATTTTTACATTTATGGTAATTAATTGATATCTATTTATTGGTAACAATTATTTGATATATTCCTTTTTGAGTCAAATTTCATTCATTTATTTATTTACTTATTGTGCATATTGGTCTCTATAGACTCAAGAAGATAACTTTCAAAGATAATGCCGAAATTAGTCTTTCAGTCAAATTTTATTTTCTTCTCCTGTTCAAACACTTAATTGGAGACTTTTAACATTTTATACCTTGTATTTCCAGCAATATCCTTTAGTCCTACAAATTAGATATAGTATGATTGTATGATATATACTTTCAAAAAAAATGATTGTATGATATACACAAATTCTCCACTTGGCAAAGGTTCTTCCCTTGAGAAAGGTTCCAGCCCTACTAAAGTAATTGGTGAAGATACGATTAGATCAGAGTTTTGGCAGTATCTTCTAGTGGTTTTGATGGATGCTACATGCTAAACAATATCCTGAGTGATTTTTAAGATAAATTTTATTTTATTTTATTTTTTTTGGATAAGTAATGTTATATAGAAAACGCGCAGAGGGGCGTAACCCTAGTACACAGGAAGTATACAAGAGAACGCCTAAAGGGGGATAGAGAAGAGAAGGAGAAAATCAGAAAAAGAAATCACACGAGGGGCAAGCCAAGCTGCCGCCCAAGTGAATAAAGTAATGAAAAAGAAATGTAAAAGATCCTCCAAGCTCCTTTCGAAATCCTCGAAAAATCTCTCATTCCGTTCGGACCAAAGGCACCACATGATATAAAGCGGAACCATTTTCCAAACCACGGCGCTTCTAGAGCGGCCCCCTGACCACCAACACTGCAAAAGATTCACAACCCCCCGGGGCATAGCCCATGCCAAGCCAAAACGAGAGAAGAAAGCGTTCCATAAGAATTGGGCACACTCACAATGAATAAGAAGGTGATCAATAGACTCCTCATCCTTCTTGCACATACCACATCTATTGATCAAAACCATATTCTTCTTCCTCAAGTTGTCCATAGTGAGAATCTTACCAAGAGCAGCCGACCAAACAAAAAAAGCCACCATTGGCGGAGCCTTGGTACGCCATATGCTCTTCCAAGGAAAAGGGAAGCTAACATTCGAAATAAGAATGTTGTAGAAGGATCTCACCTCAAACTTCCCCTTCCTATTCGGAACCCACCAAATTTTGTCAACCCCACCATTCAATGTAGACGAATAGAGGAGGCTATAGAAAGGAGCCAAGTCTTCCACTTCCCAATCATTCAGCGAACGCATAAAAGAAACATTCCACTGCTGCGAACCGCTCAACAAATCAAGATTATCCGCAATAGAGGCCTCTTTGTTGCAAGCTAAACTGTATAGACCCGGAAACGCCTCCTTAAGAGACGAACTCCCACACCACACCTCCCCCCAAAAGCTGATTCTGGAACCATCACCCGGGATAAGTCTTATGTGACTAGAGAAGCAATGCCATTCCATACAAATGGCCTTCCAAAGACCCATCCCATGAGGACCAGCTCTAACACGGGACCGCCACCCCCCTCTCTCTGACCCATACTTGGCCTCCACCACTTTCCTCCAACAGGCTTCAGGTTCACTTGCGTACCGCCACAACCACTTACCAAGTAATGCACGATTGAAGCATCTCAAATTTCGGATGCCTAAACCCCCTTCCCGAATAGGCAAGCAAACCTTCGGCCAATTGACCAAGTGAAACTTAAATTCATCTCCAACCCCTCCCCAAAGAAAGTTACATTGGATTTTCTCAATGTGCTTAGCAACCGCCACTACTTGAGTGGCGGTCCGCCACTACTTTTTAAGATAAATTTTATTAGTGTTCTATTATCGAGAAAGCTACATACTTGAGTGTAACTTGATTCCATACTCTTTAATGCTGGGTCTTGATCTAATCTCCTGTCAAGATTTGTTGGTATGGTAAATTTCCTAGCGATTGTTTACCCCTTAACAGTGCTCTGTTCAATCCCTATTCTGTCCGGAAATAGTTCTTCAAACTAACTTTACCAGTTCATTATTAATTATAGGCATTTGGCCCATTTGATAGTATGAAAGTACTCTATTTTGTGAAAACAATTTTTTATTAAGAAAGTTTAGGACTCTTTCTACTTGTACTCTGCCAACCAGAGTCTGTTATGCCTGGGCCAGCCTTGCTTAAGTTGTAGAATGAGGTCATCTACATAGCACCAAACCTTGTGATGAAGTTGTTTGGAAATATTGGTCATTAATTTTTTTCATGTGATTGCTTTTTTGTTGCAGTGTTACGTTGATCCATTGAGCGGATGTAAATTCTATTCCAAGCCACAGGTGTTTCAATATCTCAAAACTTTAAAGCTGGGTAGTAGGACACCCATAAAGAGAAAACCAGATATTGGTCTGCCTTTGGTGAGCAAAGTTTGTTCCCATAAATTTTCGCACGCATTCTTTTTGTATTCTTTTCTTTTTTGTAGTTTTGTTTACTGGATATTGTTGCTCTCTTTCTCTCTCTGCTATACAACATGTATCAGTAACAATGTTTTGTCAAATTTGGGAAATTTTTTTTGTACCTTATAAAGTAGGTTCATAATGATAAATAATAGGGTTATATAAGAACATTTGTGAATACAAAAAGGTTTAATTAACAGACACAAAGAATAAAAAGTATAACTACGCAAAAATGTAAGAGGCAACTATAACAATGTTTTAAGGATCCCAGAAAACAAGCTAGGCAACAGCAACCAAAGAAAATTACCAGCCAAACCCAACGTAAACTTCAAACCACAAAAGTTCTTCTCAGAAAGAGTAAATACGGCTTTCATGTGAGCTACTGTAGTTGTCCTTTCTTTTACAGGAAATATCATTCCATTTTTTGTGGCTGATTTTCACGGTCACATCATACATTCCAATTATTAAATATTACTTATCAAAAAAAAATTTTGTGAGCACCACCATATTATTTCTGCTTAGTTTGACTACTTTGTAATGACAAGTTTGATCCTTGACTCCAGAAAATATCTACTGCATTGAGGTTATATTTAGATTTTCCTGTTGATGTCTTGCCACTGGACCCTGGTTCGTGTTTAGAGCTGATTTGGAAAGTTGTCCAGAATCTGTTTGCCCTCTTCATCCTAAAAACCACCAATTTGATTTTCCCCCAAAGTTATCTAGAATATTTTTCTCACTCATCATGAAACAAGTGATTCAATTTTCCCCATGGCCAATTGAAGTTGCTGTATGAGAGAAATTGCCATGGTGATATCCAGGGGGGGAGGGTGGGGGTGTTGATTATAAAAAAAGTTTTTTTTGGCCTACTGGCCCCTACCAACTAAAATTTTTGGCCCTTTGCCCCTGCCCATACTAATCTCTACCTCTGTCCCTGGTGATACCAAAAGTAAGCCCACACAACTTCTTAATTGTTTTAACTTAGTGTCAATATCTGTTCATTAATCTGAAAGTCCAGCTTGCTAATAAAATAAATAATGTTTCAGCTAAACTTGCTGCTTTAACTCCTTATTACTGCAAGGAATTTTACGCAGGGGAGATCTTACTACAGCACTTCTCACACTTCTCTGAATGATCACCTGTGACTTCAAAAAACTCGCACCACACATAGTGTGCACTCTATTTCTTCAATTTGTATGAAGTTACAGCAGGAGAAACTACTAGAAAAATGTGTTAGACAAAATTTGAAAATTGGTGATTGAGTTTGAATTTTAGATGCAAAACATTCCCAAGATATTCTTTTGCAGCCTTTCATTTCCCAAGGTAATCCATTTACTAGATCTAAACCCGAGTTGGTCCAGTGTCTCAAGACTAAAAAGCACTTTTGCACATCCAGACAAAAAGGCAAAAATCATTAATGCACCATTAGCTAGGAACATTTGTTCCATAATATACTGAAGTTATGGTATCATTTAATTTTGCATACATGTAAATTTATGTTAGTACCTTTAGTTAATCTGATATGCATCTCTAATAATTCAAGTATTTTCTAGGTTGTAGTCGAGAAGTGTACGGCGGACGATTTACCAGCAGGGTGGATAAAGGAAATCAAGATTAGAAAGAATGCATTGGGAATTAGAAGGGACCCGGTATGGAATCTTGTATGCCCATGTTTGGTCCAGTTGCAGGCTTTCTTCCCCCTGTCCCTCACTCTTCCTTCCACACACATGCACACACTTTGAGGCGAATATGTATCTATTCCAATTGTGCATCCTGTCTAGAGTGACAGCACTGTCAACTAGGTGCAATTTATTTTAATGACTTTTGTACTAAAGTTTTTTAAATTCCAACACACTATACAAATTTTGATTGGTACCTACTTGCTACAGTATTACACGGATCCGAGAAGTGGATATAAGTTCCGCTCCAAAAAGGATGTTATGCGCTATCTAGAAACCGGAGATATTGGTAGAAATGCATTTAAACCAAAGGAAAGCTGCATCAACAATGAAGAGTTGATTAACAGTGAAACCTCAGTAAGTCTGCACATGTGTTGCTGATATCTAAGGATAGAACATACACTTTGATTTCATTTAATAGTGAAACTTTGGCACTATAACATTGGATAGAAAGTTAATTTTCTATTGACCTTAGAGAATGTTGGTAAAAAATGAAAAAAAATAAAAGTTTTGTACCTAGGAATAGGAAGAATATTAAATGGTATCTGAAACTCTTTTGTCAAACTTTAAAATTTTTACTTGCGTTTGGATAAAGAGTTGGAATGTCAGCAAGAATCAAAAAGGAAAAGAAAAAATATATGGACAAAGCATTAGGGTTGTAGATACTTTATCATTTGGTGTCAAACATTCATTGTGCTCTAATATTCAAACAAGCATTGAGTCAATGAACTCTAATTTAAATGGCACTTGTTTCCTGCGTAAGAATGGAATAGAGGATTCGGTAGTGGGTTGAAGACCCTTTGGGTGCATGTATAAGAAAAAAAATTTAACAAACATTGAATCTAGTTTGTTGAATCTAATTAATAGAGTATAATACATCATCATTTAACATCATTATAACTACGTGTCCATTATTCAGTTTAGTAATCCCTTCCTAAGTGATTATAGTTGATATTAAGCTGTGCAACTTAAATGCAAATTTGATGACAAATTTGCATTTCACATTTTATAAAAAAATTTGGTTCCTTAAATATAAATGAATTAATTAATGAAATTCATAATATAATTTGGCGTCTAATATGAACCGACAAAAAGGCAGAAATATAGGTTTTTTAAGTGAAAAATTAATTAAGTTAATATACGTTACAAAGTCAACAGAGATTGTGAGCAAGTTTGAGCTCATTCTAGAAATTAACAAACCAAACTTGAACATAACAATGAGATCTGACTTAAACTTGTGTTCAACTTGAGCTTGAGACCAAAGTAATATGAAGCTTGAACACCTTATTGCTCAACTTGGCTTGGCTCATTTAGTCCTACAAGTATTGTATTCATGATATTAATCATGTCATTTATCTTTTTCATGCAATGGTGTCCCTAGTAATTTCAATTAATTTTGTATCAAATTTCTAAAACTTGTGACAGAACACCATACAATCCCAGGTATTTTCAGTTAACTATGAATGAAAATTCTCACATTGCATTAGACAACATGCTAATAAAAAAAGAAAAAAAAAAAAGATCATTGATTAGCAATCTTTGTCCCAAAAAAGAATAACAACTTCTTTAATACCTTTAAGGCTGTGAGAAAACTATAGGCACTATCATTTTTCCAATTTCACCATATTATTTATTAAAAAAACCCTCCATTCATCTTGCTTAAAACTAGTCTCTAGTTCTTTGTTTGTTACATTTAATTTGGCTAGCGCTTTTAGATTTCATTCTTTGATACTGTTACTGGTTCAATTTCAAGTATGTCAACTTATGTCGTTGAACTACTTTTATTTTATGAGAGGGGACTTATGTACTGCACCATGAGATACTATATAAATAAGACATTACCAGAAGGAAAACCCTGAGTTTTGGGTCTCACTCTCACACAAGCAAAATTTTCTTTTCCCTACTATCTTTTTTTTTTGATAAGTCAAAATATATATATAAAAGAGCGCAGAGGGGCGCAACCCTAAGTACACAGGGAGTATACAAGGGGGAGCCTAAGGGGGGGAAGAGAAGCGAGAAAGAAAGTCATGAAAACTAATAACAAGCGGGGCAAGCCAGCCCGCAGCCCAAGTGTAAAGAGTAAACAGGAAGTCATGAAGAATTTCCTCAAAAGACCGTACCGTGTCTTCAAAGCATCTAGCGTTACGCTCCTTCCAAATACACCACATCAGACATAAGGGAGCCATTTTCCAAACCACAGCACTCCTCGAATGACCTCCCGTCCACCAACAAGCAAAAAGCTCCCTAACCGAACCAGGCATAACCCAACACAACCCAAACCGGCTAAAGATGACATTCCAAAGGGCATTCGCCACTCCGCAATGGAGGAGGAGATGGTCCACTGACTCTCCATCCGACTCGCATAACCAACATCTATTAGTCACGATCATACCTCTCCTTCGAAGGTTGTCAATAGTAGGAATCTTACTCCTAGCAGCCGTCCAAGCAAAAAACGCCACTCTAGGCGGGGCCTTGGTCCTCCAAATGCCTTTCCAAGGAAAAGAAGTGGACCCAGAAGAAGAGAGAACCTGATAAAACGTACTCACCTCAAAGCAGCCTTTGCTTGAGGGAATCCACCACATCTTGTCCTCTAGCTGCCCTCTAAACTGAAAAGAATATAAGCATCTATAAAACACAGTCAGCGTCTCCACCTCCCAATCATGAATCAAACGAGTGAACACAATGTTCCACTGGACAACACCATTAGAGCGCTCTACGTTATCTGCAATAGACGCTTCCTTGACACTAGCAATGTTAAAGAGACCCGGAAAAGTGTCTTTGAGAGAGCTTTCCCCACACCAAACATCCTCCCAAAAACTAATCCGAGAGCCAACCCCAGGGTCCAATCTAAGATGCCTCTTAAAAATGCGCCACCCCATACAAATATACTTCCAAAGCCCCACCCCATGAGCTTCGTTAATAACACAAGAACGCCACCCTCCCCTCTGAGAGCCATACTTAGCCACCAAAACCGATCTCCACCAAGCTCCCTCCTCATGAGCATACCGCCATAACCATTTGCCTAAGAGCGCTTGATTGAACTTTCTCACCTTCCGGATTCCTAACCCACCTTCAGAAATAGGAGAACAAACCGTGTCCCAGTCAACCAAGTGAATCTTAACCGCATCATTCATCCCCCCCCAGAGGAAATCTCGTTGAATCTTCTCAATACGCTTAGCCACATCAGCAGGGATAGGAAACAAAGACAATAAGTATGTAGGCAAGTTAGAGAGGGTACTTTTAATCAAAGCAACCCTTCCCCCCTTAGAGAGGTATAAACGTTTCCAAGGAGCCAACCGCCTAGCCATCAAGTCCTCCAAATCCCTCCACATAGTCTTGAGCTTAAAAGAAGCCCCTAACGGTAAACCCAAGTATTTCATAGGAAGGACAGTAGTACCACAACCCAACTGGCCAGCCAGCTGATCCACATCATCCAAAGAGCCAACCGGAACCAACGCAGACTTGGACAGATTCACCTTGAGCCCAGAAACTGCTTCAAAACAAACCAGAAGAGCACCCATGTGGCTAATTTGACTAGCTTCAGCCCCACAAAAGACCAAAGTATCGTCAGCAAATAAAAGGTGCGAAACTTCAACTCGATCAACCTCCCTATAACCCACAGAGAAACCCGAAATCAGCCCCCTAGAGTAGATAGCACTAATCATCCTGCTGAAAGCCTCCATCACCAAGACAAATAAGAAAGGAGAGAGCGGATCACCTTGCCTCACTCCACGCGAACTACCGAAAAAACCGGAAGGAGAACCATTTATCAAAACTGAGAACCGCACAGACGAAATACAGTGCTTAATCCACGAACACCATCTCTCCCCAAAACCGCATCTTTTCAATAAATAAAGGAGGAAATTCCAATCCACATGGTCATAAGCCTTTTCCATGTCCAACTTACACAACACTCCCGGAACCCCAGATTTAATCCGACTATCCAAGCATTCATTCGCTATAAGAACCGAATCCAGAATTTGTCTACCTTTGACGAAAGCATTTTGAGGCTTTGAGATAATCCTATCCATAACTCTTCTCATTCTATTAGCCAACACCTTGGCAATAATCTTATAAATTCCACCCACAAGACTAATAGGACGAAAGTCCTTGATTTCCTTAGCCCCATGAGTCTTCGGAATAAGAGCAATAAAAGTAGAATTGATGCTTTTAACAAATTTACCTTGATCATAAAACTCGGAGAAAACCGCCATAAAGTCCCCTTTTACCACTCCCCAACAATCCTGAAAAAAGGCCATAGTGAACCCATCCGGGCCGGGCGCCTTGTCTCTATCCATACCTTTGATCACCTCCCACACCTCTCTTTCTTCAAATGGCTCTTCCAAACTTGTGGCCTCAATGTCATTAAGAGTATCGAACTCAAGATTGTCCAACCTCGGTCTCCAACTGAGGGGCTCCGTGAACAAAGAGTTGTAGTAGTCAACAATGTGCTCACTAATAGCTGCAGGATCCGAAGTAGGCGCCCCATCCACAACCAAAGACTCAATAGAATTATTTCTACGATTCGCATTTGCCACCGAATGGAAAAACTTGGTACATTTATCCCCCTCTTTAAACCACCTAACCCTCGATTTTTGTCTCCAACAAATCTCCTCTTGGAGAATAGAAGCTTCTACCTCTCTGGAAACCCTTATCCTCCTCATCTTCTCCTCCTCATTTAACTGTATCCCTTCTGCAATTCTGTCCAGCATCTTCAACTCTTCACAACTAGCTTTGTTCCTTGCCCCCACATCACCAAACTCCTCCAAATTCCATCTTTTAATCTCCCACTTAAGAGCTTTAATTTTTTTGGCTAGCACAAAACTAGGAGACCCAAAGAAGTGAAACGATTCCCACCAAACCCTGACCTTTTCAACAAAACCCTCCTCTTTAAGCCACATATTTTCAAACTTAAAGGATCTTTTACCATGCTGCATACAGCCACTCTCTAGCAAAATGGGCGCATGATCCGAACACACCCTGAGGAGCTTCTTCTGAATTAAACCCGGATAACTGAATTCCCACTCCGGGGAAACTAAAAAACGATCCAATCTGGACCACGACGAATTATTGGACCAAGTGAACTCCCCACCAGCCAAAGGAAGATCCATAAGGCCTTGCTCCGCAACAAAGTCCGCAAAATTAGAAATTGCAGACCTATGGGCAGCACCCCCTAACCTTTCATCAAAATGAAGAGTGACATTGAAGTCCCCCCCAATACACCACGGCACTTCCCAAACACTTATCAACCCTGCTAACTCCTCCCACAACCGCCAACGGAGTCGATCTCTATTCGGGCCATACACACCCGCAAAAGCCCAAACCAAACCATCCTCCACGTTCCGAAACAAGCAAGCCACCACAAAGCTGCCCATACACACATCAGATCTGGACACAGCCCTACAATCCCACATAATGAGAATGCCACCCGAAGCTCCCTGAGAATCCACGTGGCACCAATCCACATAGGGGCAGCCCCACAAACTCTTCACAAAACCATTAGAAATACTTCCCATCTTAGTCTCTTGAAGGCAGACAATATCCACCTTCCAAAGCCTAAGTAAGTTACTAATTCTCAACCGCTTATCCCTCTCATTTAGGCCTCTAACGTTCCATGAGATGATTTTATGCTTCATAATCACTGATGTTGACCCTCTCCCGACCACTATTACCTTCCTCCTGCTGAGTTGTAGAATGCAGGTCTTCTCCCCTTTTCCCACAAGATTCTACAATAATCTTCTTAAAACAACCCTCTAGCAGCCCTGTCTGTCCATCACAAGAAACCCCTACCACACTGCTGACTTTCAGCGTATGAGACATCTTTTGCATAATGATGGGATCATTTACCTCTTCTGACTCCCCAACACCCATATTGGATGAAGCCTCTAGGTCGTCCTCACTGGCAGAATGACACGACGAGGTTTCTCCCAGATACTCCACTGTCGGCGCACCATCTTCACCCCCTGATGTGTCTCCTACCTGCGAGTCAGACGCCGCCGATGTACAAAAGTTCTCCCTGGTTTCGCACATAGTTGGACCCACTTCCAAAGCCGAGAGCTCATTTCCCTTCACCGGCGTAGTCGACGGACCTTCCCTCCGCCGGTAAACCTCCATAACAGTGGATGCGACCCGTGATGTTGTTCCCTGGTCCGCCACAACCGCGAGGGTCTTTCCACCCTGGAAAACGATCGGTGCCTCCTCAGACCGAGGATGGCCTGCCGGAACCTCCATGCCCGGCGCGATCTGGTCACCATTTACCTCGACCGGCGTGATCTGAGTTCCGGTAGGCCGGTCGATCGGCTTAACGGCGATCTCCGGCTGACGCGTTGAAGGCGTCTCCTTGCGGCCCAGCCTCGTGACCAGACCAGACGGGCCTCCTTCACACAAAGACTGGCCCGAAGCTTCCCTTTCCTCGTCCGGCGTGATCTGGGTTCCGGTAGGCCGGGCGATCGGCTTAACGACGATCTCCGGCTGACGCGTAGGAGGCGACTCCTTTCGGCCCATCCTCGTGACCAAAACAGACGGGCCACCTTCACTCATAGTTTGGCCCGAAGCTTTCCTAAGACCCATAGGCCCAAACCCAGTCCTACCCGCTACCCATGAACTAGTGGGCCTAGGCAGCAGGCCTTTTTCCTTTGTCCTCCGGTTTCTTTTTTCCTTAATGGTCCAAGTTTCTTCCTCCGGGTCACAATCCAACACCACGGGCTTAAAATGGACCTCTTTTGATGCCTCCTGCTCTCTTGACCCATCTTCCCCCTGCCCACAAAGCTGTGGGCAGCACCTACACAATTTTAATTTCTCCATGCATTTAAAAATTTCCACGTGCAGCAGCTCTAGTTGATTTAATAAAGCACCTCTCCCATCTTCTGACATATAGCCCGCACAGCAGGAATGTGCCTTCCCCACGTTCTTTTTCTTTCCTTCCTCTTCACTCAAGCATTTAATGAAGCTGCCAGAGAAAGCATGGGTCTCTTCCCCTTGGGAGCTCGCCTGAACCTCCATCGGATCCTTCGATCCCTCCTTCTTTGTATCCATCAGCACCTCCGCATATCTTCTTTTTTCTTTCGGAACTTCCCAGCTTTGGGCAGAAAACTGGAGGATACTTCGGAGCTCCTCAATAAATCGACTCCAACCATGTCGATTTCTCCCTTCCGGCACAAAAATAGGCCCGCATTTCCTTCTACCGTTGTACTCTTCCAACACCAGAAAACGCCCATTTCTATTACCACATTTCTGCACCAACACCCGAGGGAAACCAGGCACCGATGAATCCCGAAATACCCGAGAGTCCTCCACATCCATCAGTTCTCCAAATATTCTGGCCAGCCAGACCTGTTCTTTTTTCCTCAAGTTCACCGCCCGCTGCATGCCATTACGTCTTTCCTGAATTGTCAATCCCGTTGAACTGTCCTTTGTCGAGAAGATGAATTCTTTTGACTCCACTGACCAGCTGCGACTCCACCCCATCCCAGCACCGTCACGTACCACCCCCAGAAACAACCCCAAAACGATAAAAACTACAAACTAAAATGTAACGAAACTCACGCGCCGCTATAGTTTCCTTTCTCTCTTTTTTTCTTCCCATTATTCTATTCGACTTGGTATTAGAGCAATCGAATCCTAGAAAAAACAGTTTGTTGTGGTGTATGGCTGTTGACGTTAGCCGTATGGATGTTGAGGCCAACATGGGCAGTAGGACTGCATTCAAAAGCACAAGGGCATTCTGTGTGTCTTGAAGGTGGTCAATGAGTGGCGGCTGGTGGCGTTCACAGACGCTCTTGAAAACTTGACAACCATGGCCTTGGGGCTATTTCAGTTTTGCTTATTAAGGATGTGAAAAGTGTCTGTCGTCTTAGTCTAGGGTGTTTTTTTTTTTTTTTTTTTAAGAAATCCTGGGCTATATTTGTTAAACATTTTGAAAATTGTTTCTTTCCCTTTTTTTTTTGTTTGAAAAGCTTTTGATATAAAAAAAAATAATAAAAAAAATGATAAGTGTTTTTGGTAGAGTTCATATTTGAAAAGTATCTTTTGTGTGTGCCACAAAAGAAGACTTTTTGATGAACTTTTGAAAGTGTTGTGTTTTTGAAGATACAAAACATGAACATGCTTATTTTTTCAGGTGTGAAGCATGACTTATTATTTATTTATAAGTAGGGTGGCTACATCGCCACCTTTGTCTTGTTGGGATGGCTATGCGGCCACCTCTAACCTAATGGGGTGGTTGCATGGCTACATTGTAACACTTCGATCCCATATTGGAAAGATGAGTTGTCGACATAAAGTAAATGGTTTATAAAGACACCAATAAGTGATAAGTCCCGCATTGCTTACTGGGCTTTATGAGTGATTCTAGGAAAGTTTCAAATTAACTAATTCCTTTTGGGGTGATGGCGCAGATGTAATTAGCGTTTTTGCCTAAGTTGTTACAAATGGCATTAGAACAAGGTTGTAACGCCATGTGATACTAGATCACTACATGACATGGCCCTAACGAAGACGTTAGAGATTTAAGGGGGGAGGTTGTAACACTCTGGTTACTTATTAGTAAGATGACTAGCTCACATAGAGTGAGTAGTTTATAAAGACAGTCATGTGTGCTAAGTCTTATATTGCTTACTAGATGAAACTGAGCTTTGTAAGTGATTCTAAAGGAGTTCCAAGCTGACTAGTCTTTTGTGATGATAGTGCAGATGTGCCTATCACTTTTTCCTCGGTCGTTACACACCCGCTCCTCCATTGGTGGTTGTCGTGAGGCAACCTTCCTATTTTTTAAAGCAATAAGTATTTTGTGTTTTCAAAGATACAAAACCTGAACATGCTTATCTTTCCAGGTGTGGAGGCTGCCTTCTTATTTATAAGTAAGATGGCCGACCTCAAACGACCTCCTCTAATGATAGCCCAACTCTTCATATCACAATAGTAAAATTGGATGGGCTCAACTACCTTGCTTGGTCAGCATCAACACTCTTATATGTTAAGAGTAAAGGAAAATTGGGATATTTAAATGGTAAGCTCATTGAACCACAGCTGGATGGTCCTACTTATGATAAATGGGAGGCTAAAAATTCCATTACTATGTCTTGGCTATTGCACTCTAGGCAACCATAGCCTAGTGAAAGACATTTATTTTTTCACACTGCAAAGGAAAGTTGGGATTTGGAAGCTCAAACCTATTCCAAAATGGATAATGCAACACATATATGAACTAAAATGTCGGATTCATGGAACAACCCCAAAGTGAGTGGTCTGTAGCTATGTATTTTCATAACTTCGTGGTTTGTGGTAGGATTTGGATCATTATTAGAACTTCCAAACCAAGTGTGCATCAGATGCATTAAAATCCATAGAATGATAGAAGAGGGTTGTATCTCTGAGTTCCTCATGGGTTTGAATTAAGAATATGATGTAGTTCGGGTTCAAATTATGTGAAAGGATCCTCTTCCTTCTTTAAGGGAGATATTTGCATATGTTCAGAATGAGGAGAGTCGTAGTACTATGCTCTATTTCTTTTGTTGCAATGCTTGCGTTCTTTATTTCTAAGTTTCAGTGTGAAATTTGTGAGCTGACCAAAAACCATTGAGTGCCTTTTCCTCCTAGTACTAATAAAAGTTTTGAGCCTTTTGTTCTTATTCATACTAATGTTTGGGCCAGGTGGTTCTTTATCTAGATATCATTGGTTCATTTTTTTTTTTTTATTGATGATTATTCTTGGACCACTTGGACCTATCACAGGACAAATGTGATACGCTATTAGTTTTCCAAATGTTTCACAAAATGATTAAGACGAAATTTAATACCTCTATAAAATTGGTTTGTTCTGATAATGGGGGTTAATATCTATCTAGTAACCTTTGTACAAATTTTCATGAAAATGGCATCCTCCATCAAACCAATTGTTTGGATACTTCCTAACAAAACGGATTTGTTGGGTGGAAAAATCAGCTTCTTTTGGAGGTAACCCAAACCTTAATGTTTTCTATGTATGTTCCTAAAACCTTATTAGGGTGATGCATACTAACTGCTTCATATCTTATCAGTCTGATGCCATCTCGTGTCTTAGATTTTAGAACATTTATCAAAAGTGTTGTCCCCGCCATTATTTTCTTCCCAATTTTTTGTTCACACCCTGGGTGTTTGGATGTGTTTGTTTTGTCCACCTCCATGCTCCAACTTGGAGTAAGTTGGATCCTCGAGTCCTCAAATTTGTCTTAGGTTATCAATCCACTAAGTCTTAGTGGTACACGTGTTATCATCCCCTGTCACGAGAGCATTTTGCGTCCATGGATGTGATTTTCTTTGAATCACAATCTTATTTTCCCTCAACCCAAACTTCTCTTCAAGAGGAGAGTCGAAGTCAAAGAGTGAAGATAAGTTTCTAGAGAAATTTCCTTTACCTATTCTTGCTACTTTGCGAGAACATAAAAAGAGCCTCCTGCGAATGAATCGTCGCGTTGATGAGCCATGTAGGCACTAGTGGAGAAGTTAAGAGGTTACTTCAGACGCCAGAAGAGTAAGACCATTTCCTTTGCTCCTTGCCAAACATCGAACTTTGATCAAGGTAATTCTACTTCGATTTCAAATTTAAAATCTTCAGTATTTGTTGTCAATGATATTGATCTACCTATTGCACAGCCTAAGAGTATTCATAGTAGACTCACCAAATTTTATTAGCCAAAACAGCCAAAAATCACTTTTCTCTATTTTAGTTATCAACTTTTTTGAAGCATTCCCAGCAACCTCACCATTTTAGCTATATACTTACTATTCTATTAAATATTATTTTTCAAAGATTTCTTTATTCTTTCTCTAACATTTATATTTTTTATTGTTTATCTTTTCCTAACAGTCATATTTCTGAATATTTCTCTTATTCTAATGTTCATTTTTTTTTAAAAACAAAAAAATTTTGTTTTTCTAACGGTCATATTTTTTAATATTTGTCTTATTCTAAACGATTATATTTTTGAAAATGTATTTTCTTAATGGTCATATTTTTGAAAATTTGTCTTTTCCTAACAGTCATATTTTTAAAAATTTGTCTTTTTTTAATGGTGGTGATTGACAACTTGGCTTGGCTTTGTGTTGCTCTGGGTTCTCTTCCAATGTGAACGTTTGGGTGGGTTGAGAGTGAGAAAAATAAATAAAAGGGAGGGGAAATAAGTTTTAATAATTTTTTATTCTTTTGGTGAGTGGACCAAATAAAACTCACTAATTTGTTGAGTCTATTGGGGAGCATTTTTTTGTGACTTTTAATGATTTGGCTTACCAAAAACCTATTTTGGTGAGTCTACTAGGAATGCTCTAAAGAAGTTAAATAATGTACTCAACATCCATATCTAACTTTGTTTCTTATCTCGTTTCATTGTGTCCAAATTGTCTTCTTTGTCTATTCGTCAAAATTTAAAAGAAATACTTAGTGACCCAAAGTGGAGGGAAGCAATGCAGGAAGAGATGAAAGCCCCTCACAAAAGTAACACTTTGGATTTCGTTGAATTGCATATTGCAAAAAAGGTCGTTTGATGCACATGAGTGTTTACAGTAAAACATGGGACAAATGGTTCTATAGAAAGATACAAGGCTAGATTGGTTGCAAAAGGTTTTACACAAACCTATGGGATAGACTATGAGGAGACATTTGCGAGACATTTGCGTTGGTAACAAAGATGAACTCTATTTGAGTCCTACACTCGTTGGCAGTAAATTTAGATTGGCAACTCCACCAATTTGATGTGAAATGGAGACTTAGAAGAAGTATATACGGTAGCATTCTATGGACTGAAACAATCTCTTAGGGCATAGTTTGAGAGGTTTTTGTGCACTGTGCTTATAAACAAAGTCAAGCTGATCATACACTTTTCATCAAGCATTCTTTTCAGGTAAAGGTATCTGCTCTTATTGTTTAGGTAAATGATATTGTATTTATAGGAAATAATGTTGAGAAGATTCAATGATTAAAAAATTATCTTGCCAATGATTTTGAAATAAAAGACTTGGCAATTCTGAATTTTTTTTAGAAATAATTACCTTCCCCCCTCCAAACTGCCACTCATCTACACATTGCCCCCATTAATTTTCACCTGTAACACTCAACTTCCTTGAACTACCATTTTCTTACAAAGAATTACGTTGTTAGTCAAAATCGTTAAAAGGATGTGAAATGACGAAAATACCCTAAGTTAACTAAATCTACTTAAATACCCTTAAAGTGAAAAAGTGAAAAGAAAAAGAAGGAAAAAAGCCACCAAAAGAAAACAAAAAAGTCATCCTGAGGGTGGCCAAACCACCCCCAACACCTGGGGGTGGTGGCTGGACCACCCCAAGTGATTCAAGGTTGCTCAGCCACCCTGTGTGATTCAAGAGTGGAATCATGGGATATTCTTACATCATTGTATTTGAAGTGAGATGAGGTCGTACTACATCTAAACAAGAAGGTAGGATGAGAAATCACTACATTCAATACACAATCAATCATTGTAAACCCATTTTCAAAAAATATATAGATCTAAGAGAGAGAAAGCTGAACTTGATGAAAAACGTTAGGAGTTATTTTTGTTCTTCACTTTTCGTTTCTTTTGGCACAAATGTAATACCCCGGTCCCATATTGGGAAGATGAGAAGCCCATATAGAGTGAGTAGTTTATAAAGATAGTTATGAGTGCTAAGTCTCACATTGCCTAGTTATTAGGTGAAACTGGGCTTTATAATGAATTCTAGGGAAGCTCCAAATTGACTAGTCCTTTTAGGGTGATAGCGCCGATGTGGCTAGCGCTTTTCCCTGAGTTGTTACAAATGGTATCAGAACCACCTAGTAATGCCAGGTTATGTGGTACTGGAGCATTGCATGGCGTGGCCTTGACAAGGATGTCAGGAATTTAAGAGAGGGAGTTTGTAACACCTCAGTCCCATATTGGGACGATAAGAAAAGGCCCACATAGAGTGGGTAGTTTATAAAGATAGTCATGAGTGCTAAGTCTTACATTGCCTAGTTATTAGGTGAAACTGGGTTTTATAATGAATTTTAGGGAAGCTCCAAATTGACTATTTTTTTTGAGGTGATAGCACAAATATGGCTAGCACTTTTCTCTGGGTCGTTACAACAAATCAGGTTATATTCCAAATTAATTTTTGTTTGTGTTAACTGCATATTGTTTAGATTGACCTATGAAGTAGCCATGGGTTTGGTGCTCTGTATCAGAAGCTAGGGTTGGGTGGTTGTGGTTTGGATGGTGGGGAGAGAGGGTTACTTTGGCTTGGTTTTTAGAGTGTCGTGTTTCAGATATGATGATGTAAGATTCAGTATCGTTGTCTCCGATAAAGTATTTCAGAGAGAAAAGCCGTGCTTAGTGATCTTTTACTTTGATTCTTTGCTTTGTTTATTTACCAAGAAACCGCAGGAAGAGAAAAAGAAAAACTTTGATTCGTACTAAAATCCGTTTTGTTTCCAAGCAACCAAATAGAGCATTAGTCTAACCTCTATAAAGATACAATTGAAAGAGTATGTACTCAGCTTGATTCCTAGTATTATGTCAATCTTGATTTTGTATGAAAATATTGATTCTCTTTTGTTGCAATTTGATATATCGATATTTTGTTCTTCTTTCGGTAAGCTTTGTTTCCTAATTTTCTGTTTGGTTGCTGAGAAAACGAAGAGAAAGAAATGGAATTGAATGTTTCCTAATTTTTTATTTGAGGATATTTTCGTCATTTTACGTCCAAAAGATTTACTTGCCGTTTGATTTAATGATCTTGACTAACGGAGAGGTTTTTTTGCCAATAAATGACAATTTAAGACGGTTGAGTGTGACAAGTGGTGGTTCATGGGGCTATATGAAAATAAGTGGTCATTTAAAAAAAAGGGGGGGTGGGGGGGAGGTAATTAACCCTATTTTCTAGCTATTGAGGTGACAAGGTCGAGACATGGCATATTTGTTTCTCACCAAGAATATGTTCTTGATGCTTGGGTTTAAAGCTATTGATAATCTGGTACAGTCGAATATTCAGTTGGGTGAAAGTAGTAAGAGTCCTCTAGCGGAAAATGGGCAGATATCGGCAAATTGGTTGGCAAGTTGATTTATTTGGATCATACTCATCCAAATATTACATATGCAGTTAGTGTGGTGAGTTAGTTTATGCATTTGCCACAAGAGTCTTATCTAGAGGCAGTCTAACAGATCCTTCGCTACTTATAATCTGCCCCTAGTAAAGGTTTGTTGTTTTTCTCAACATCACTTGAAGATAGGAGCTTACACAGATGTAGATTGGGCTAGATAAGTTATGGATCGATTGTCCACTTTATGATATTACACTTTTCTGGTAGATAATTTAGTTACTTAGTGTAGTAAAAAGCAGGATATGGTTGCTAAGTCCAGTGCAGATGCATAATTCAAAGCCACTCATGTAGTGTTGGAAATATTATGGTATAAAATATTATTGAAAGAACTTGGGTTTGACTAAAGATTCCATGAGACTGTATTGTGATAATAAAGTGACCATTAACATTGTTTACAATCCAATCCAACATGACTGAACTAAGCATGTATAGATTGACAGGCATTTTCTTAAGGAAAAATTGCAAGCAAGATTAATTTGTACACCATATGTAATGTAAAGATAGGAGAACAACTGGCATATATTCTATCGAAGGGAGTTTTGAGTAATGTCTTTCAAACAATTTTAAGTTGAGCAATCTTTGCCTCAGCTTGAGGGGGAGTGTTGTTGAACTGCATTTATTATATGTTTTATGTTTATGTTTATGTTTATGTTTGTGTTTATATTTATGTTATTTTATGAGAGGGCATTTATGTACTTGCCACTGGAGACGCTAGTATAAATAATAAATTACCAGGGGGATAACCCTGATGTTTGGGTCTCACTTTCTTGCAAACCGTCTTTTATTTTCCTTACTCTCTTTTTTTTCTCTGTCTGTCTCTCTTTTTCTTCTATTGTACTATTCAACTCTCTTTTTCTTCTATTGTACTATTCAACTCTTTTTACCTAGTAAACGGTATAATTATCCCATCCATGTAGTAAACAGTTGGCTGTGACTCTCATTTAATTCATTCCCTTTTACCTACCTCCATAAACACCAAGAGTTTTTGTCCATAGTTTCTTTAATATTCTGAATACCGAGATCCCCTGGATCAAGCCTGATTCTCATATACTGCAACTATAACCACATGGATATATGGCTGGCCATATGCAAATCATATTAACCTTATTGAACACTGTACCATTTTATTGTTTTTTTGGCAGTTTAGACATTATTCCGGAGGAAGATTTTGATTTTATATTTGCCTTTTTTTTTGGGGGGTCTTATAGCCATCAACTGCAGCTAAAAGGCAGAAACTAGATCACCCAGCAGCTAGTCAGAGGCTTTTTGCAGGTGAGAGATCATATATGATGAACAATTCTCGTAACATGATTCATCAATTATACTAAAAGTTGATCGAAGTCGAGAGGAGTTCAATAATGAACCAAATTATAATTATTTACTAAACTGCATTTCTTCTGTGTCGAACTTTTTACTGCAGGTAAGGGAAGTTCTGACAAGGACAGCTTGGAATCGGCAGAAGCCAAGAGCTCAAGGAGAGGGCGAGCAAATGAAGTATCTGCTGAACAGAGGGTTGCTTTTGCTCCCACAGCTGAGATTGTCATAGGCAAACATTCAGTGGGGGATACAATTAAAGAGTCTGCTGAAACGATGGAAAATTCTAATCCAGGGAGGTCAACAATGCATAAAGCTGATGTCCCCAAGAAAAAAGGTCGACCAAAAAGTCTCCCTGCCAATGATGAGCGTGTTTTAACTCCTGCGGTTGATATCCTGCAGGAGAAGAATGGCCTTGAGAATATGAAGGAAAAAAGTATCCCTGCCAATGATGAGAGTGTTTTAACTCCTGCGGTTGATATCCTGCAGGAGAAGAATGGCCTTGAGAATATGAAGGAAAAGAGCACTAGGAAAAATCAGATTAACTCGAACAAATCCAAGAAGAAGAAAGAGTTTAACATGCCTTGCCGATCTTCAAAACGGCTTGCGGGGCTTGAACCTGAGCAGGTTGTCAACTCTGTTTCCAGTCAACAAGCTTTTCAAGTTTCAACTAGGAAGTTTAGTGGAAGTGGAGCTGGTCCGGATGCAGGATTGGCTCCATGTAGTTTGTCAAATGGAGCATCTGAGCAGCCCAAGGATGGGCAAGAAACTGTGAATGAACATCATGCTTCTAAAGACTTGAACAATCCATTACATGGAGAGCAATCAGAGAAGAGCAAGAAGCCTCTTGAAAACGAAGCTGCTTCCAAAGAGCAACTGGAGGTGCTGGAAACCGAAACAATGGATGATGAGAAACAAGAACAACAACCCTACTGTCCATTTGTGAATTCTTGGTCAGATCCATGCCTAGAATTTGCAATCAAGACTCTTACGGGTGCATTACCACTGGAGAACACTACTAATAACAGGCCTGATGAAATCCCGGAAAACAAGAATGCCCTCGAGGGTGTAATAAAAAAGAGCAGCACTAGAACCCGGGTTAACGTGAAGAAATCTAAGAACAAAAAAGAGCTTAAAGTGCCACCTCGGTCTTCGGGTCGACTTGCTGGATTTGAACCTGAGATGGCGGCCAATTCAATTTCCAGTAAACGAGCTCTTCAAAATGCAAGTAGAAAGTCTCATGAAAGTGAAGCCTTTCCACCTGTGGTTTTGGCAGATGGACAATCTCAGCAGCTTGAGGCTGGGCTAGCCATGGAGCCTGCAGCACATCATACTTCTTCTAACCTAAATACTCCACTACTTGGAGAATCATCAAACAAGAGCAAAGAGCCTCTTGAAGCCCAAGTTGTTTCCAAAGAGACACCTCAAATGCCTCAAAGTGAAATAATGATGGAACCACAGTTCTCCTTTCCTTTCGGGGATTCTTGGTCGGACCCATGCCTAGAATTTGCATTCAAAACTCTTACAGGTGTAATACCTGTGGAAGATAATTTGGCAATTCAAGGAAGCTTCCAGGAACAACTTGATATCTCTCACACGCAGAGGGATAGTAGTTTGGCATTGCCAGATTTTGGCTTACCCAGCTCTTTCCAAAACGACATTTCCTTCAATTTTGATTCAGCAGAAAAACCTGTGTCAGGACACGAGCCTGGAAATGTGAGCTTGCCAAGTTGCAGTGGAGTTGGTTCTCAACAACCTCGCTTGGAAGGCAACAAGGATCTCCATGGAAATGTAAACTCCTAGAAGAAAGGCAGCTAGTTATCTGAAATAATTAGGAGAAATCTGCCTTTTGCTGTTTGTATTTTGTAATATTTGTAACTAGGGCTTGATGCTCAGTGTCATCAGCTTTAGAAGATCTAGGGGCAAAAGCAAAAACAAGGAGGATTTTGAGTCGCAGCTGTTGTAACATTGTTTCTTTTTCATTTTTTTTGCCAGAAGTTTCAATGGAGAGCTAGGTGCCTAATCTAAACTCGTAGAAACTTAACGGTCCATGATTCCCAAAAGAAAACCCCATATATGGCACAAAGTCAAGTTTTTAAAATGATTTTGGCCCAATGTAAATAGGTCAGCTAAAAAATAATCCCCAAGAGGTAGCTCAATCAGCTGGTGGTAGCTCAATAAGTTGAAACTATGCCTAATGAAGTGGAGATTATTAGTTTAAATCCCTTTCTCCCCTATTGGGCAAACATTTCAAAAAATAAAAATAAAAAGATGCATCACTTTTAGACTTACTTGCCCACTAATAGAATATATATAATGTTACGTTACACTTTTTATATCTCAATAGGGCCTGGAAGATTTTATATATATATATATATATATATATATATATCAATGGTTGATTTAAAGGTTATTACAACCTGCCACATTAGCATAAAAATGTTACATGCAACAACTTGTTTATCATTTTCAATCACAAAACATTGCAATATGATGGTTGGCCACATATATGTATTCAAACCATGAACTTTTGTATTCAAACCAGGAACTTTGTCGAATCTCAGCATCACCAAATAGTTATTGAATCATAATCAATTAAGCAGAGATAGGGAAGCTGAGATCAACCGAACAAAGTAGCCTATTTATTTCAATTCCCAGATCATAGTACTTATAGAAACAGCTGCTGAACATTGCTTGATCATTCTCTGTATGCAGACTCTTTCCATCCACCATAGCTTTCCTCTTCCACAGGCAAATCCCGGCCACCGTGAACCTACGATGAAGAGCAGCCAACACAGATTTTCATTATTATCATCATCATGCCATTACATTCAACATGTAGTGAGATAAGTTTTGTTCTACATTACAAGGAGATAGATTATGATGCTGATTAAACAAAAGCTATAGAAAGAAGAGGATTACCTCAGGAGTGAAAGTGAGGGCAACTCTAATTTCTCCACGAAACTCTTCATCCTTTACTACATTGTATACTGTTGGAGGGAGGCTTCCTTCCATAAACAAAGGCTCTAGTGAAATGCTGCAAGGATCATAAAAACAAATAAAATCTGGGTCGTGAATGCTTTTAAGAAATTAATTTCATCAAAATGTCAAATATTTGATAACCAAATTATCTCTATTTCCATGTTGGTTAGTACGGGAAGGGTGGTGTATGTGCTTCAAGAATTGATTGGTTCTTGCTCACTCAAGTGATGATTGTATAACATGACTCAAAACTTTTACGAGAAGTGGTGATTTAACAAAGACTGAGACACTCACTTAGCTTCTCCCACCAGATCATCGCCAGTACCAGCATCACTGTCCATTATTTTCAATGTGAGTTCTGAAACAACATCATCCGATATGGTGAAGACAAAATTCTCATTCCAATCTGGCTCAGTCCCTTTTCCTGCATGAATCATTTATCAAAAATACAGAACATAACCAACTCTAAAGGACATGAATATAACACTCGGTTCTGTAATTAAACATTTTTTTTTTTTAATCTATTTAGTAGAATGCTTGTTATCATTCACCAGAGGAACTTTCATTTTGGTAGAAACTCTGTTGAATATTTGTTCATGAGCCACAGAAACGTTAACATATAATAAGAATAGTGTGTTTAGCCCCGCGATTTAGCAGGCTAAACACATGTTTTGAAACAAAATCATGAAAAATGTTCCATTTGAAAGTACGCTTGAAAATAATCTCAGTTTGAAAACACGAAAATTAAAATAAAATAAAAAATCTATGTTTTGTGTAGTAATCAAGGAGTTCGTTTTTCAAAATGCATTACTTTAAAGGCTGAATCGCCTTTTCATTAACGGCCAAATTTTAAAAATATCATTATTTTTTAATAGGTTTTATCAAACGCTTAATTGCACTTTAAAAAATTATGTTCTCATTAACTACATTTTGAAATTACTATTTCTTTCTAACTGCACATTTTAAAACCGTCAAACCAAACCGATAGGAAAAAAAAACAGAGCTGAACAGAGAGAGCCTACCCGATGCAACACTGCTTTTTTGCTCTTGAGTGCGGCAAATGAGGATGACATAAGGATCCATGTCATCTGCCATATACATTTAACATCAAACATAATTTAATTAGTCATCATGAACCATATTATTCATCAATCCTCAGGATCTTCAATTAGATGGGTCTCGCCAATGAAACTGTTTTAAACAGAAGCAATTGAAAAAAAAAAAAAATTGCAATAATAAGGGTAAAAGTTATTCTTCAGTGAGACAAAAAAGAAAAAGAACAGTTTTTCGATTTATAAAAGGTAAAAAGACCTGTCACTTTGCCGTGGACTTCAGAATGTATATATATATATATATATATATAGGATCACTTTATACCAGATATTTTCTTGAACAATCACATCTATTACAGAAAAATATATACAACCCGCTTGTGGATTTTTATTAGATGAACATCATCATCATAATCTTTTATTCTTTAAATTGTCCCCGTCTGTTCATTCACATAATTACGTACGTAAAAATCATTTCATACAATACAAACATCATATATTCAACGGTGTTTTCTTCAATCTCATCTGTTTTCTTGCCTACCAAACAGAAACAGAGTCCAGATCTTAAACCGATAGGACAATAAATCCAAAGGGTCAGCTCCACACAGATCAAACTGGGAATTCAAACGTGAAAATTGAGATCAAACTTACTGAGAAAATCGGTATTTTCGAGTCCCTTAGCGCTAACAAGAAGGACTTCGAGGGTTCCTCGAGGCATTTTTGGAAATTGAAAGGGACAGATCCGCGAGAGATTGAAACAAAAAAGACGATGATGATGGAATCTGATCGCTGTTTCTCTCTTTTCTCTCAGAATTTTTTACGAGGAACATGAAAAATGTCAGACAACGCTACGTAAATACGGGCGAAGCAAACCGGTCCGAGATGAACCGGACCACCGGGTTCCTAGCCGAGGAATTAGGACGCGTTTCAAAGGGCATGGACGGTGTGGGAGCCACCGGCACAGCCTTTGCTGTGATTGAGAGGCACGTGGACCACATGCGGCCAATGAGAGGATACGTTTGCATATGAAATACACGTGATAAAATTGGAAGAAATTTTATTTTTTTAAAAAAATGATAAAATTCATTCTATTTTTAATTATTTTTTAACTATTTTTATAATGAATCTTCTAACTATTTTTATAGTGAATGAAAGAATTCACTATTAAAATTGTGTGAGATTTACATGAATCGACAAATCCAATAGTTAATCTAAAATTCGTAGAATGAGATGAAAAAAATATTGATATGAATCATTTCTTTTTTAAAAAAACTTATGTTTTTCACATGTTACTTAAAATGTATGTGCATCTCACATACAAATGTACACATTACATTTATATATACCTGATTGAAGGAAGTTTTTTTAATCCAATTTAAAAGAAAACTTCATCTGACACGATTATGTTCCTTTAGATTTCGAGAAATGCTATTAAGCTACACATTCACTTTTGAATTTTTAAGTGCATGCTTCCTTGCGGTTGTGTAACATTTCTCTTAAAGTTCACATAATAGTTTCTTAGTAGGGGTTTTTAAGCATTCATTATTATTTTTAGTTAAATAGGTCAAATTTGAGTTCAATTTACAATTTAATGAGATAAATTAATGAATTAAGAAGAAAAAAAAAAGTGAAAGATTCTTTAAATATGATAGATCTAAATGGACAAAGTTTTTTTTTCCAAATTTATTAAATGCCAATATATCTTTAAAGCATGTGATTCTCATATGATTAATAGAATATATAACATCTTTCAAAAAAAAAATATATAGAATATATAACATTTGTCATTAGAACATATGATTTTTACATGAATTCAAAAAAAATCATGTAAAAATTACACACTCTAAGAAAAAAATGTCAATTTAATAGATTGAATTAGAATAATTTATTCCAACTTTATTTGGAATAAAACACAAATTGGATTGGAAAAAAGTGTTCTAATCCAATTAAAAAAAATCCAATCTAATGGCAGGATACCTAAAATAATTATAAAATAAAAATATAATTTTTAACGACACTCAGTTAGATGGATACCTAGTCTTTCTGGTCCAAGAAATTGACTGGTCATCATTTTCCTATTCATTTTAAAACTTTTTTTTTTTTTTTGACATGTCCACACAAGAGAGGGGGATTCGAACTAGAGACTTTCGCTTCATTAGGCGTGATCCCAGCCAAGTGAGCTACCTCTTGGAGACATTTTAAAACTTTTTTATTTTGGTATTTTGGTAGGATGGATTTGATTAGCACAACTACACAAGACAACAAAGGACAACTGTGACGTCCTACATCGCCTGGGTATGGAGATGGGGATGTGCTTATATGTATACTTATATCCTTAATGGCAACAACGCGTTTTAAAGCTGTGATGGTTATTATCCAATCAGAATTCAGCAGTTAAGCGTGCTTTGGCTAGAGTAGTACCAGGATGGGTGACCTCCTGGGAAGTTTGGTTTAGGGGAGCCAAAAGCGGACAATATTGTGTGTCATTGGGGTGGGATGTTACAACAGCAGCCCAATCAGCATACACAAATGGGCTTACACCCTTATTGGCATAAGCCCATTACTGTGTGAGGGTGATGTGAAAATAGAATTCCTGCGGCCCATCTCACTAGCAGGCCTGAAACCTTGCTGAGCCCCCCCGAAAACGCTAAAGTAGTCATCGTTTAGCTTAAAACAACTTTTTTAAAAAAAAGTCACATTTTTTAACTTCTCTCCAAACGTAGTTTTGGACATTTAAGTAATTTTTAAGGTCTTTAACATAATTCCAAACAGGCCCTTAGCACGCTTAATTCTAAAAAAAAAAAAAAAAAAAAATAGTCATGTCAAATGAACTTAAAGCAATCAATATTCAAACAGTCGTTTTTTTTTTCCTCCTAAATTGTTTAAAGAGAAATGCTACATGCAATCTTAATTGTACACTCTCAAGTGACATGACAATGAAAATTACTGTTAAATTTTGACTAGATTACCATTAAATTTTTGATCTAATAGTGATTGTTATCGTCCCATAAAAAAGTGTATACTTAAAAGTGTGCATTTGAAAATTTATGTAGCATTTCTCTTGTTTAAAAGATGAGATAAAGTAAAGTAAGCCAATTGAGATTTTCATCAATTCTTGGTCTAGATTGCTAGCAATTTGGTAATGTATTTTGAAATGGTTTTCATAGGACCCACCTGCAGGAAAGTGAGCACTATAAAACTATAAAAGTATCTTTCGAAAATGCATGCCTGAATTACCACTAATTTGGACAGATTCATATCCAAATCCACAGTAAGTATCGATGCGTGAGAAGTGACAAGTCCTACTAAAGGTAATCATTAGTATTATATCAAGAGATGATCTTGATAGGGTATTTGTCCAAACAAGTAAGTCTCGTACCTCGAGCTGTTCAAACACTAACTTAAACATATAAACCATATCAAAACCCTTACTTTCTCACTTACTGTCTGGATTAACTACAATTCGGTTAACGAACTACAGCTTAACCTCATCCACGAGGGTATTTTACTTATTAAGCTTGCATTAATTTGTTGCTTCCATGAGATTTTTTGCTACACATTTTGATATAAAAAATTGAAGGGTGGCATTGTCATGAAAATTGAATTTCATAAAGCAGCTTGACATCTTTTTGGAGGGATACAATTAATTGCACCTCAGTTTCAACTTTGTCCTCTTCAAACAATCTAATTCTTTGCATCAACACACTTTGACCATAAAAGTAGGTCACCCTTGGTACCACAAGTGTCCTTCAACTCCACGACTCTACTTGGAAAGTAATGGTAAAAGTTGGCACCCAAGCTGGATATTCGTCCCAATACCCAACCTTATCTGTACCATGGGAAAGTAAATTATTGCTAAGTGTCAATCATGATGTGCCCACGAAAAAGAGTGTTGTCTTCTTTGATAGGAACATGGGGAGATTGATATTTTGAGAAGTTTCCTAGAAATTCTGCAGTGTAAGAGAGAGGCAGAGACGAAAGGAACCTTCTCAGTGGGTGGTTAAAAATTCTCAGTGGGTGGTTAAAAAATTAGGAAGCATCTCTTGATAATTTAAGTAAAAAGACGGGATGGGAATGATAGCTAGAGATGTTGGAGGGTAGCCTCCATGTGTACAACAATGTCATTTACTATAGACCCAATAGTAGCTGAGGCGGTGGTGGTTTGGAAAGCGGTAGCTTTCTGTAGCGACCTGGGCATTCAAAGGGTTATTGTTGAAGGAGATGAGGAATCTTGATGGAGCCGTTATGGTCAATTGATCGAGGATACGTGAGCTAGACTTAATAGACTCCAATCATGGTTTGTAGGGCACGTGCTTAATTTACCCTATATTAACGACTCTCATTTGTCATATTTTTTCAACGTAAGACTTTTTTTTTTTGTTTTTTTTTTTTTTACTCAATAATCTCATTTTCACTTGTAAGTCTATCACCGCATTGCTATACTCCTCAAAAGATTTTTATTATTACTATTTATTATTATGTATCATGTAAACGCATGTACCATGCACCTTTGCCTCTTTTTCAGGGCTCTCTTGTGTTTGTGCCGGTACAACCCCTTAGTGACTAGGCGGTCACCTAAGTTCTCAATATATTAAGGCCTCCAATTAATAATTGTACAATAAAGATGCTTTAAAAAAAGGCGAAGAATGACTTTTAAATAAAATAAAATATTCATGTCAAAAAAAAAAAAAATATTAATATTAAAAATAAATATTATTTAAATATAAGAAAAAATGCCTCACTTGAATTTGTTGCCTTAAGCCTCAAAATGTTTTGAACCTTTGCTACTTACTCAAAGGACCCTTGTCTCCGTACACACCTTGCACCTTTATCCCTATTTAAGGGACTCTCTTGTTTTGTCTGTGCCATGAATTTTTATCTCTTAGTCCGGGGACTCTTGTCCAGGGGCGGACCCACGTGTATGGTTGGGGGGACCTTGGACCCTCCAAAAAATTTTAAAACCTTTACAAAGTGTTTGTTTTTTATATTATTCCCTTATGTTGCCAATGTTGGACCCTGCAAAAATTATAAACTAACCCCCCAAGAACCCAACTTTACTAAACTATTGTTAAAAAACAATTTAATATTATCTTTGTCCATACAAAAATAAACAAATGGAATCCTTTGGTGGAGGAAAATGCAATATAGTGATATACTATCCAATATAATATTGGATTCTACAAAAAATTTAATATTAGACATGATTTGTCGGTATGTTCTCTTCCCACTAAACTCAACGCCACTCAATTCTCAAATTTTTTTTTCTCTTTCATGCTAATTTTAAAATAAAAATATTTAATTAATATTAAAATAAATAAAACTCAATTTCAAAATTTGGCCCCAAAACTCGGGACCCCCCAAAAACAAATTCCTGGTTCCGCCACTGCTCTTGTCCGTACCCACACCTTATGCCTTTGTTCCTATTCTAGATCTATTCTTGCACCTCTCTACTATACCGCATACCGCCATTGACTCCCATACTAGTCTTTGAGGAATCTTTCAATTAGACCATAATATAACATGTTAAGACACTACTCAACCTGGAAAGAGTTTTTCTCCGAACCTAGTTAAAAGAACTTTCTTAAACTTAATTTATAAAAATGACATGTATCCCTTAAGCACGTAAAAAATATATGCTTAAATTTTATTAAAAAAATTATATGTTTCTCACATTCTATTAAAAAGATGAATATATGTCATTTTTATAAATTGGATTGTACTTCAACCCAATTTGGAGAAAAACTTTATCCACTTAACCTAGACATTTAAGCCTATAAGTTTGAACCCAACAATGCTATACTAACTACTCACATTTCTAACATCTTTCTAATATAAAACTCATTTTTCTTTTGACACTCGCACTGTATAATTAATAGAACGCAAATGAGGGTTCATGGGTGATTGATAGAAGGACTCTTCTATTTTCATTTCAAAATTGTTTGCATCCACCAAGTGAGGTGAGCCCAAACATAGTTAAACGAGATACACATTAAATTAATTCTTTTTCCCAATATGTATCTTCGATTATGGTATCAAATAACGTGATGCCAAGGTAAATAAGGTACTCTATTTTCTAGCCAAGAATATGCAACATATTTTTCCTCTGCTTTTTGAAGTTATTCGGATAAGACACATAAATTTCCTTGATGAAAAGAACTAGCTTGCAATCTTATTTCAATTAGTTTTATATTCTACAGCTGAGCACAGACCAACAAAAAGAAATACTAATTAATACAAACTCAGATTTTATTTTCACCAAGCTCTCAAAGCCCTCATCACATACTTATTCAAAAAACCCAAAGGTTTTCTCACTCCTCACTTAAACTTCCAACCATCTCAAGAGGGAAACGAGGAGACCCTCTGGGGCAAAACACAACCCTATAATTAGTCCCACCAGGGCATGTAAATGTGCTTGTAGGATCATCCTGAGGGAAACTATAAGCATCTGGGCACCTATCCTTGAAGAACCTTGAGAAATTGGTAGGTCCACAGGTCCCCTGCCCTTGAGTGCAGCAATATTCATTGGTCTTGAAAACTGTACATGGGTTATTGCACCCATCAGGGACCTTCAACTCCCCGGGGCACTGCCCGTTAATGTCAGCAGTGCACTTCATTCCCCGACACCCTCCAGAAGTTGGGCTAAAGTCCATGGGGATGTTGAACCCGTCCACTAGGGAGATGTCGATGAAATCCATGTTACCTGTTGGAATATAAATTAAAGTATTAAATTCATCTTTTTTTATCGGCCTAAATTTTTAAGATAATGAATAATTTAACATGTATGAGAGAAAATATTAACTCTTAAGCTTTTAAAATAAGTGGTGATTTAACATTACCAAATTGATTTAGAGCGTATTCAGCAAGGGTGTTAGGAGGGACACCCCAGCCTTTGCAATCTAGGACGCCACCGCAATCACCAGTCTGACAATGGCCACGGCCGCCAGCATCGAAGTTACAATTTGTTCTGCCCCAAATACGTGCCATGGCAGTTCCAGCAGCCACATTGAGGGTCCAGCTTTGGCCACGGTCTAGGCGACGACCGCCGCCAGGGCTGGCTGCTGCCCAGACAGTGTAAGGACATTCATTGCGGATTTCAAAGATGGCTGCTTGGGAGGAGATGAGAAAGAAGGTGACCAAGAGGAGTGGGATGGACAACAAGAGATTGGCCAAGGACATCATTTTTATGTAGCAAAATGTTTGTAGCTGGCTTGTGCTTGTGCTTGGTCCATTTGGCACTGCTGGGTTTATATAGAGGAAGCCAGGATGGGTGGCTTTTGGCTCGATGCACATAATTGCAACTATACACCTTTTTTAAAAGTAAGGGTAGAGGCTGCTACTCGCCTACTTCATAATGTGGATGAAGTCAAAAATGAAGGTTGCTTCTGAGAAAGAGAATAAAGAAATAGGGAGTTAATTATTATCCTCTTAAAGCATTGAGATAATCATCAATTCATCTTAATTTTGTTTTCTAGTCTTCTAGTCTTCTAGACAATAGTTGATCAGAAGTCTCCTAGGATGAGTTGCATGGGATGGGTCAGAAAAAAGAAACAACAAAATTGGAAGTTTGTGAGCATGTTGTGTCGTTAATTAAGCTTAATTAATTTTGAACCCACAGATAATTCTCTACCACAACAGGCTTTGATTCTGCTTTCTCAGACAATGTTTTGATGGGAAAACTTTCAAAGTACCCATGTGAAGTCATCATGCACCATGATAAACCCTAAAGTCTATCCATATCAAATTTTTTAACCTTATCAGTAAAGTTAAACTTCAATGGAAGCAAGCTTTCCCTCATGAGCTGCCAGGTTGCCCACTTTCTCTGCCGAAGACCCACTTTTTTTATATTTTGTTATGATGTAAGAATAAGGATGTCTACAGAAAGAGAACTGTCTTCATCAGATTGAGGCCGTCTCCCACTATAACCTCAAAAAACCTGTCCCAAAGACCAATTCTATGTTCTTCTTTCTTCCATGTGCAGGGTACATTGAATTCTTTCACATTAAAAAAACCAGATTCATGTATATGGTTATTGAATGTAATAATCAAATATATTAGTGTCAAGGGACATAGAAAGGGACTACACGTCTATAATTAGAACCCACATTTTTTTTTTGGGTCCACAGCATAATTAAAACCCACTTGCTAAAGAGAATTTAGACTTCTTATTCCTAGCAGCGTTTACAAATTTTACTACAAATTTACATTATACTAAATATAACTTGTCACATAAAAGTTTACCTTACACTTAGCATGTGTTACAAATTAATTTAAGAATAAGGTGAAGATAAGGTAATGGAGATGAGAAATTGAATCTACTTTTTCTTTTTCTTTTTTTAATACTAATTATTCTTCATTCATTTCTTAGACGACAAGCATGTTGCTTGAACAAAATAATATTATTAATATAATGAGAAATTACATTATGGATCACACAAGCAAACCTAATGCATGCTCTATTTAATAGTCGTTTTTGCTAGATCTTACATTACATATCACACAAGCCAATGGGAGATGGTGGAATTAGACACAATCATATCTAACTATTTAAATAAAAAGTTCATATCTAACTCTTTTGAATATCACCGTCCCAATTAATTTTCAAATTTGTAGCTTATTTTGAAAAATCACGTCTTTGTCCACTGCTCAACTAGACAATGATTTCTTCTATTTTCCACCTCCGCTACAAAGTGCAATCACAATCTCAATCCCCTTCACTTCCTCTACCATCAATGACAAAATCTTTCACATGCATGATAATTCATCCGTCATCTGTCAGTTATTTGCTCCCAAAAAAGAACCAGAGAAAAAAATAAAAGACAAATTGGAGATCTAAGACCGCTACTCTAAGAGTTTCGTGTAAATATAACCTTAGAAACCAACTAAATTAAGGTTATCAAGACCCCAAATAGTAGAAAAACTTCACCTCGTGGATTACTGCATAAAGCAAATTTAGAAATAATTTTAGAGAGAAACAAATAGTAATTGCTAGAATAGCATGAACGTCAATAGACTCGCCACTATATTTTTGGAAGATGAAAAGAGTGAGGGAGGAAGAGAAAAGAACCTTGTAAAATGGTTCTCAATGTTTTCTCTCCCTGGCTACTAGAACTATCACACTATACTACAAATGGAATCTACTTATGGCACATGGAATAAAAATTTTGATCTCTCATCGCTAAAAAAATAAAAATAAAAAATATTTATCATGTGCAGAAGACAACCCTGCTGCTGGTATCCTTGAAGAACTTGGAGTAATTTGTTGGGCCATAGCTCCCAGGCCCATCAGCACTTCAATATTCATTGATCTTGAAAAATCTACATGGATTGTTACACCCACCAAGGCCCATAATTCATTCGGGCACTGATTTGGGCCCCACTATAAGACTTGTACTCGTCACACACAGGTTTGGAAATTAGAACTAATTAAGGACAGTTTTTGTTTTTTGTTTTTTGTTTTTTGTTTTTTTTTAAAGTAATTAGGGACAGTTGGTTATTACAACTTTTGTTATAAGTTTTTAAAAAGAGGAATGATAGGGACCCAACTTTTTTGCTCAACTTTTGCTCAATTTTTGCCTTTTTTATTTTATTTTTTTAAAAAAGTAAAAAATAAAAAAAGTTTCTAAAGCAATAATATATATTTTTTGTCATTCTTTTTATTAGTATTTTTTAAAAAATGAAAATTACATTTTTCTAAAGAAAAATGGTCATTTTTTTATGAAAAATGACCATTTTTATGAAGA